>JAHKKF010537839.1:0-12463 GCA_019740295.1 Labeo calbasu
TTGCAATCTAATGACAGAGACGCACATTTTCAAAGAGGACGTTAAGCCTATAGGATGTATTTTCAATGTCCGGTAGTCCTTAAATAACATTCTCGTCCCGTCTCGTCTTGTTAACGAAGAGGCGGTATGAATTTCGTCATACCTTTTATCACCAGATATTAGTTTTAGCTCGTCAACGTCTCGTCTTCGTCACAGAAAAAATGTTCGTTAACGAATATTTTTCGTCGTCGTCTTCGTTAACGAAATTAACACTGCTGCTGTCAAACAAATTGTTTGTTAAATGACTGAGACAATGTAAAAAAAAAAACTTTTGCGAACTAGTCCTAGGTTTTTCGCTCAATCTGGGAAAAAAACACTGCCGTACAATTCTCTGGACTCTCTAGCTCAATAGTAATTTTAAAAAAAAAGTGCCCTTTGGGAAGCTATAATGGGGTTGTTTAGAAAAGGGGCCTGTCCAAATTTACATGAAATTCTAAAAAGCCTAAAGGAAAACTCAAAACTTCAAAAAACTTCAAAAAACAAAAAAGGCGATTCTAAACAAGTAGCCATAGTTTTAAGAGGATCAGACCACAGCTGGCGCTGTAACAGTCATAAACATTTAAAAACATATTTCTATGGTAAATTATCTGGATTTGCCAAAAATGCTTTTTTAAATCATTGATTTAGGTTGTTACAGGCTTACTAAATGTCTTTTTTCATATGTGCTTAAATGCATTTCGGCAACTGCTGCTTGCAGCTACATTTCTGTTACTGATCCTAAACACCATTTGCAAAAATGCTGATAAGAAAAGTGAAATCTGATTTGAATCTGATTGTCTATTTCAGTTAACTGACTGAGCAGTGTGTTTAATGTGGTGTACATTTGTAATATAATCTTTTTAAATTATAATTAAAGCATTATCCTTTCACTCCCTGAAATATATTTAAACTTTTATTATTATTTTTCAATTTGTGAAACCCTGTTTTACTATTGTATTTTTTTTATTTATTTATTTATTTATTTATTTTATTTGTTTTTTTTTTGTTTTGTTTTTTTTTTAAGTATTAATGGGTATAATTCACACAAAAATGAAAATTTTGTCATTAATTACTCATACTCATGTCGTTCCAAATCTGTAAGAGCCGGCCCTTTAATTTTATTGGTTTAGTTCTTTAAAATATCTTAAACTGCAAAAAATTGAGTTTTAGCAGCGCTGAAGCAACCCTGCTACTGACTTTGTACTGCTATGGTATTTTATCATTTTCTTTAACACCTTTGTAGCCAACCCACTTTCTTCATATGTCACTGTTGCTTAAACGTCCCCTAAAACAATCTGTTAGGGTGTCTCAGTATATGTGAGTATATATACATCTTGTGTACGATTCATATGACAGAGTTTAGGAGTTGGAAATGATGAAGTGCTTTAGCTTTGCTGAAATCAAAAACCGAGCTCTCACACGTGTATGCAGCGATAGAGAAAGCAAGCTTTTCCATTCTTTCTCCAAGTACAAAATGAGGCCGAACACTGTGGCGAGGAAGACCAGGATGATGCTGACACGGGCAGAGACATTTACACAGGGAGCCTCCGTGATTGGTTTGAACCGGGAGATACTGCGCCATCAGGAGCCATACATCAGCCTGACAGCCCATGCGGGCAGCCTCAGTCCAGCCCACTGTGCTCGTCTCTCTCGCTCACCACGGTGGCGTATACATAGCCGTCACGCACAGGGTGGCCAGAGCTCATAGTTGATTTTGCCGACGCGTGTCCTGTGGCGTCTTGCGAACCGCGTTTATGTATGTGTGCAACCCGTACCTGATTCTCCTCCTCCGTTTTAGATTTATGAGCGTGAATTGGATTAGAGCTTTTTCCATTACACCGGCGCTGTAAATTTTCAGCTGACAAGTTTCGGTGCGTGAAAAATGTCCTCTGCAGCTTCACTGTCTTTCCGGACATGATGATGGCTTCTGGTGTGAAAGAGGCTGTTCTTCACAGTAAATGGCTCAAGTAGAGAGTAAACGTTTCCAATAGTTGGGCTGGCAGCTTCATCGTTCCACGTGCTGCCCGGGGAAAATGAACACATGTACTGTAGAGAGTGAGTGAAATGCCGTTCAGGTCATTTGAGGTGAGGGCGGTGTTGAGGCCAAAGTACATGTCGGAAAATCTGTGAGCATTTGAAGTGAAAGTCAAATTTCATGTGCAATTTTGTGCGAATTTCAGTTCCATGAAGTGACTGACATATTTAAACAAGTATTAAAAACAAGCTTTACTTTTGTTACGCCAAGTGCTTTTTGTCATTGCGACGTACAGTAGAAACAAACTTTGAGACTGAGTTATATAATATAGATGACTAGAAACGCGTTTGATACAATGTTCAAGTATGAAATGTGAATAATGTATGACGCTCTTTGAGATTCTTATTTTGAGTCATTGTAAAATGTCTACTTCAGGCAATTTAACAACTCTTTGTTAACTCTGCTTTGATTGTCTCCAATTATTTTACAGACGTGGATGAACTGGGTGTCGATTGGCTTCAGTATAGCTCTCTTCTTCACTGTGGCGCTGTGCTACAATGCCTCCTGCCCAACCTGTTTCTCTCCTTCCAACACTTATTGGACCATGCAGAGGCTGCTGGGAGATCCTATGTTCTATCTGCTGTGTGTTGTCACACCTATTGCCGCTCTTCTTCCCAGGTATATGTATATAAGCGTTATTAAACCTTGTTGGAAGTATTTAATCTAAATAAAATAAACTGAGCCAAACATTTATTTTGCGCGCTGAATTACACATCGTCATTCAAATTATTTAAAAATTTAACATTTTTAAAAAATATTGAAAATTAAAAACTGCATTTTAAAATATGTATTGAGTAGGTTCATTAATATTAAATAAAACATTTATATTTCATATAATATGCATTTTTATTCTTATGTTTATAAAGAGTTTTCTAAAATGGTGTTTGTGAGGGTGTTTGCAGGGAGTTCATGAGTTAACAATTAATGAGCTAATAATTAATGAAATGGTAAATACAAAATTAAAATATACATTTATCAAATATTTTAAGATAAGTAATTATATTTTAAATAAAATTAATCCATTTTTTTTAAAGGGAAATGATTGAAATATTAACTTAAAATCTCAGGGGGTTCTTCAAGTAAATACTTTATGGGTTTGGCTGACAAGAAAAAAAATTAAAAACTGCATTTTAAAGTAGATTGATTAATGTTAAATATAACATCTAATTTAATATACCTGTAATATGGTATTATATTCATATTTTATATATGTATACGGGTTTCCCAAAATGGTGCAGGGACTTCTGGAGAGTTAATAACTAATAAGCTAATAATTAATTAAATAATAAATACAAAATTCAAATAATATTTACAAAATATTGTAAGATAATTATTAAAAATAATAATAGTAATAAAATGAATCCAAATTTTAAAAATGTAAAATTATTGAAATAACTTAAAAGTACTTAAAGTAAAGATTTTATGTCAAAAGGGTTTGTCTGACAAAAAAAATAAAATAAAAACTGCATATAACATTTAACGTGTGTTTGTGTACTGAACAAAAAACAAAAATTAAATATTATATTTAATATTAAATATATAAACCTACTCATCATACTTATTGTAAAAAAGTATTAAAATATTTATATTAATATATTTCTAGTCATTTTTTTAACAATGTGTTTTTTTTCCTTTCTAAGATGCCTATGTACAAACAATAATCGCAAAAATATTTTTGTTGTGTTAAATTGTTCAGGCTGGAGTCAGATGCCAGCGGCCATGTAACTGCAGTGCTCATGGGAGTTTTATTTTTTGCTGACTCTTTGTTGTTTTCATGTCTCAGATACTTTTATAGAGCTTGTCAGGGAACTCTATTCCCAAACCCTGTCCACGTGGGAAGACAACTGGACACACTGCCAATGGACATGCGCAGGATCTTCCTGAGTCAGAGCCAGATGAAGCTGGGCTCCCTCGGCTCACTGTTTCCCCCCCGCACCCCGTTTTTCCCTCTCTGCAGGCCTTTCCAGAAAGACTACAGGCCCAGAGTAAAACAAACCCACATGAGTAGCACCAAACAGAAGGAGAAAGCTATATCCAGCCCCATCCCGTCAAAAAGCATGGAGATGCGGGACACACCTTTAAGCTCAAAAAACTCTGACAACCATATCACACTCAACTTCAGAATGCAGGAAAAAGTTCAATCCTGCACACAGGGTGCAGACAGCGCCCTGTCTGAAAAATTACACTTCGTGAAGGAACCTTCGAGTCCCATCACAGGCACTCTGCCGTACACCAAAGACACTCCTGTCTCCAGGACTATTTTGGAGAGCACAGGCTTGGAGGTCCCACTGAGTCCAACAGACCTCTCTCAGGTCGGGTTGCTCACCTCCACTCCGCTGCTTCCTCAAACCGAGACTATGCAGCTCACGTCGCCACCCAGAAGTTGTTGTTTGGGACAAAAGCTGGACGACCAGGACCATTCAAACCAAAAGTCCCTGCTGAAACAGGCCGGGGATGTGGGTCACACCCAGTCAACTAGCTGCCTACAAGAACATTCACACAAAACAACATTTCTATGATGCTTTCTACCTGTTACGCTGATTCAAATTTGCACGTTAGCTTTAAAAAAATATTATATATTCATGATTATTTTATAAAGATATAGGTTGGTACTACATATATATATATATTTTAGATGTATAAAGTTTAGAATTTTTGTTTGTTTGTTTTTTTGAGAGAGAGAGAGAGAGAGAGACAGTGGCCAGCATATGCAAACTGGATGGTCTTACTTTGACTGACTTTTTAGTTTATTTTTTTTTTTTAAAACCATCTCAAAAGTGGAGGAGGTTTGTTTCTTGAGGCAGAGGCAGTCCAGAGACATTCCTTTATCTGTTTATTTGAACCTGGATGTTCTGGCGCACTTTAAAGAGCCTTCCTCTCCTACCATTAGACACTGCTGATAGCACTACACTCGTGATTCCCCATCCCAGTGGTAAAAATAATGGTACCCATCGATGTCAGTAGCTACAGAAATTTCAGTAACACTTACAAAAAGTGAAAAATGAGAAATCCTGAACTAATACTGATTAATAGTTTTGAAGGCGCAACTAATCAAGAACTAATAATGTGCGACAGGAGTCATTAGTAACATCACGTTTGTACATATTTGTTGAAGTATGTTAATGTTTTAACACTTAACACTCAAATGATTCCTATTACAAAGAATGTCAAGTGGCAAAACCTACTCTGACTTTAAATACCAAAGCACAATTTTAATTCATTTTAATGCCTGAATAACTTTACACAATCACATCTGCTGTTTCGTTAAGAACATTATTAGATAATCACAGTTTGTCATTTTAAATGAATAATCCCATTTAAAATCTAATTTGGCTTTTTGGCTACTTTAAATTCTTTGTCATTCAGCCAATTTAATGCATTAAACTTGTTCAGACATGTACAGTTGAAGTCAAAAGTTTGCATCCCCCTTTCAGAATCATGTAATGTTAATTATTTTACCAAAATAAGAGGGATTATACAAAATGCATGTTATTGTTTATTTAGTACTGACCTGAATAAGATATTTCGCATAAAAGATGTTTAGTCCACAAGAGAAAATAATAGTTGAATTTATAAAAATCAAAGTGTACATCCCCTTGATTCTTAATACTGTGTTGTTACCAGAATGATCCACAGCTGTGTTTTTTTGTTTAGTGATAGTTGCTTATTAGTCCCTTGTTTGTCTTGAACAGTTAAACTGCCCACTGCACTTCAGGTCCCACAAATTCTTTGGTTTTCCAGCATTTTTGTGTAATTGAACCCTTTCCAACAATGACTGTATGATTTTGAGATCCATCTTTTCACATTGAGGACAACTGAGAGACTCATAAGCAACTATTACAGCAGGTTCAAATGCTCACTGATGTTCCAGAAGGAAAAACAATGCATTAAGAACAGGGGTGAAAACTTTTGAACAGAAAGGAGATGTCTGCATTTTTCTTATTTTGTGTAAATATTACATTTTTTTTTCATTTAGTACTGCCCTTCAGAGGCTACAGAAGACCAAAAAAGTTAAATTTACCCTGATTTTCAAATTCCAAAAGTTTTCACCCCCCGACTCTTAATGCATTGTTTTTCCTTATGAAGCATCATTGAACATTTGATCCTTCTGTAATAGTTGCATACGAGTCCGTTAATGTGAAAAGATGGATCTTAAAATCATACAGTCATTGTTGGAAAGGGTTCAAATACAGTTTAACTGTTCAGGACAAACAAGGGACTCATAAACAATTAACACTAAACAAAAAAATAGAGCTGTGGATTATTCAGGTAACAACACAGTAATAATAATAAACTGTATGTAAACTTTTGAAAAGGGTCATTTTTATAAATTCAACTATTTTCTCATATGAACTATCTTTTATGTGAAATTTCTTATTCAGGTCACTACTAAATAAACAATAATATGCATTTTTTGTAAAATAACATTTTTAATGATTCTAAAAAGGGGGGGTGCAAACTTTTGACTTCAGCTGTAGTTAAAGTGGCCATTATTCACATGACTCCCTCTGATTCCAGTCATATCTCATGTTAGCGCTTAATTAGTTCTTGATTAGTCCGTGAGTTCATTCACCATTAGTTCAAGTATTAGTGCATGATTTATGTACCCTATTTGTAAAGTGTTTGCAATTCCTTAAATATTCCTCTACGTGTTGTGTTTGTTGCTAGATCCCCTGACGACTTTAATTAGTGCTGAGCAAGAAATGCTCACTTGTTTTTTTTTTTAAGTTTGCTGTTGAGAGGACTATGCATGACTTTTACTCCATTATCGAAGCTCTTGGACATCTACCATCTCACAAACGTCATTACTGATTTACTAGAGTTAAATATTATCACAGTGGAGTTTTCTCACTTTTCATGCATATACAGATGGTTCTTGTGGCAGGTTCCAGCTCAAGTATTTGTTTTTCTCGTTTTCTTCCTTTTTTGCTGCTGCTTTTGTTTCTACACACATTCCTGCAGGATAGGATTTCACTTTTGCCTTTTTATATATAGTTATACTCATTCAGTGCAGAGTGCTTTAGGAAATAGAAGGCGATGCATCAAGCGACTTAGTGTTAATGGACAGCAAAGGATCCTGGGAGGTGGCCTTAAGAATCAACTCAGAAAGTCGTGCTGATGTGCCACTTACTTTGTATTTTTACAGCCTGATCTGTTGATTTAAATGCATCTTTTGTTATTTGCTGATTGTATTTTTCTGCTGTTCACTTTATACACAATCCTTGACCAAAGATGCAAGAAGCACGTGATTGCTGGACGTTTGTACTGTAACCTCTTGCTCGGGCTGATTGCTTTATCAGTTAGCAATTTAATTGGCTCAGGGCTGCCGTTCTTTATTAAAATTGATATTTCAGCCGAAGTAAGACCTAAATATGCTTGACTTTCTTCTTTTGAACAAAAAATATAAGACTTTATACAATGCAATGAAAGTCAGTGAGGTCTGATACAACCTTACTGACTTTCATTGCACGGACAAAAATATTTTTTTGGTATTCCACAGAAGAAAGCAAGTCATACTGGTTTAAAACAACATGAGGGTTTGATATTTTGGCTGAATTATCTTTCTAAGTGTCTTTTTGCCCTCACCGCTCAAGCTATTCCCAAACTGGTCCTATTTTTTCATGACAGGAATCTTTTGTATGCATTTGTGTCTCGCTCGCCCTCAGGAACGCCTGCGTACGTTCACGTAAACATTCCATTTTAATCATTCGATAAGGGAATTAACAGACTAGTATGTGGCTTTGTGACTTCTCGTTGTTTTGAAGCGGTAATATGTGTAATGAACGGTTCAGAAAAGCACATGGGTGGTTATCCGTTTGTTCCGCAAGCGAATATTCCACGATTCTGCAAATGTCAGGGGTGTGGCGTATTATAGAGTCCCCTAGAGAGATGCTAAAATAGTTTTTATGAGATGATTTGTCATGCTGTGCTCGCATAACCTCAAGGCCTCACCAATCTGTTCGTTCGGTAGCTCATTTGGGCAGTCACTATCAAAACCGCTGATTTATGAACAGCCTACCAGGAGGATTATGAGATCTATTGTGCTCGTTACACAACGAATGGTGTGAACAGAATGTGCTCAGACCAAAAAAAAAAACAGGGGTGTTACATTAGAAATCATCTTGATTGTACTTGTCATTCATAAACACAAAAACTCATGTTTTTTGAGAAAACATTTGGGTGTATATAAAGGGCGATGCAGTGTTAAGCTGGGTGTGAGCGGGAAAAAAAATGACTGACTGGATACTAGAGTAAAACCCTGAAGAAGCTAATATGAAGCACACAAGTACTTTGTCCTTTCGGTTTTTCTTCTGCACAGCTCAGGTTCAGCATTTGAGCAGTATTTTCGTCTCGTATTGTAATGTTTATAGCATCCGAAATGATTTTATTTTCATAGTGGCAACGTTTGTATATGCTGAAGTGTTTTAGTATACACAAGACAGTTTTATACAATGTGGAATATATGTTACGTGCCTTAACACTGGAGAACACATATGTAGACGGCAATACATACGGTGAATTTTATACACGTGCAGTATATGTAAAGTTATTTGGAGTTATATTAATAAATGAGGTTTAATAAACAAAATCCTTTTTGGTTTTTAACAAATTGAAGAGATTATGCTGTACTTTTGTTCTGTACTATATTTGTTTGTTGTTTTTAGATTGGAATGTGCCAGCACTTGGATCCCAGGTTTCAGGTCTGTCAAGTTCTTGGCCGAGCATCACATGCTGTAATAGAATCCATTCACAGCTGCATTCCAGAGCCTTTCCTTAACTTCAGGGCAGATCACCAGCAGGAATGCCGTCCTTCAGAGTTTGTCATAGCACACATATAAGCATTGGGTGGACTTTTTTGATACTCAGCATGACTTTTATCACTGTCACTGCCATGACTGTTTCTGGCTCATTGTACTGTAATTGGTGTTTGTTATAGTCACGCAAAGGTTCAGTTTGTTCTCACTGTAGACTCACTACATTGCCAGCCCTTCAAGAAAAAACACCTGTTTCAAGTAGTTCGCTGACATTTTGGAGGAGTTTGTTAAATTGTTCCCTCGTTCTGTGTTGGTTTCTTGACAAAGAACAACTTTTTGTGTCATAAACGAAAATAAATAATAAGAAAATGTTTCTTGTGTTCTTTCTCGTTTGATTTTCTAACTGAACACTCAAAGTACAATTCAAATATTCCAAGTGTTTTGGAGCCTATGTGTGAGGAAAACACAGTGTTATTTAGTATTATTTAGATACTATTATAGTGTTTAAAGGGACAGTTCACCCAAAAATGAAAATTCTGTCATTAATTACTCACCCTCATGACATTCCAAGCCTGTCAGACCTTCATTCATCTTCGGAACACAAGATATTATTTCTAAAGTCCGAGAGCTTTCTGATCCTGTATAGACATCAACGCAACTGACACGTTCAAGGCCCAGAACGGTAAGGACATTGTTAAAATAGTTAATGTGACATCAGTGATTTAAGTAAATAAAGGTAAATATTCCTTTAAAAATGTTTAAATAATATTTTTTACATTGTTAAAATAGTTCATGTGACATCAGTGGTCCAGATAAATTCTAGTAAGTATTCCTTTAAAAACAATGTTTAAATAATTTTATTATTACTGTATTTATCAATTAGTAGTATAACTGCATTAAATATTATTTCTGTCACGTTTTCTGCAAGTTAAACTGAACTTTTATTTTGACGGGTTGCCGTGAAGACCTTCAGGTTTCTGTCAGTATATGCTATGATGGTAGTTTTACTCAGAAGAAACGATAAAATGCTCATGAATGGCTCTCAGAACAGTTCTAGAGTTTGTTTATGTTTATGTACTCATAAGTTGATGCTGCAGAGGCTGAAAACATGCAATCGTCAGGCACCTTTAGGTATGTGTGTAGTAAACAAAACCGAAAGTCTGCCTCTTTTATTCACACACATACAAGCAGAACCTGCAGGATTCATATTTATAAGGTATTTTTGCTGCTTAATATTCACAGACACTAGTCCATATCGCGTTTTAATTTAAGTGTACTGACATACTTTTGATGTATCCATCCAAAATTATGTTACATTCCACGTTATCCACTTTATTCTTAAACGTGGAAGTAAGTTTATGGAAATAGCGAGAAGAATAAAAACGTGTAGTAAACGGTAAAACTATTTGCACTACAAACCAGCCTGTTCATAATTAAGACAATACATTAAATAAAAATGGTAAGACATACCAATTTGCAATATCAAGCAGTAAAATTAGCTGTTTTCCACAGATAAAAATAGCGCGGATGAGACCGGAAGCCAGACCTATAAAATGGTGCAAATGGACATTAAACATTTACACTCTTAAGGCAAAAATAAATTGGGTACAGTAAATTCCCTTTTTATGACTGGATTGATACCAATTGCATTTTGATGCACCGTGTTTAATAGAATCTGATCGTATTAATTAATATTTTTTGGTACTTGACAGTTCCCATTGTTTTCTGATGTATAGAAAAGGAGGCATTCTGCAAAATAAGTCATGTGGGTTTGGAGCAAGAGTGAGTAAATGATGATTTGTTATATTTGGGTGACCTTTTTCTCTCAACCTTGACTTGCCCTAATACACCTCAGAGACTTTTTTCTCTCTTTTTACCCAAGCCTCCAGAATGGCTCTGGTTAGTAATTGCTCACTCACAATAGGATTTGCAGGATGGCTATTGCACATGACAGCTGAGTGGATACAGTCACCTCAGGGAACAGCTGGAGACATTTCCCGTGGGAATGATATACACAACTAGAAGTGGTTGGAAGCATCTGTCAGCTCAAGAAGTGCTTGGTCACCCAAAGGCCTGATGGCGTTTTGTAATTTTTAATGCCTTTTAACTGGTGTTACACAATGGCTGAGTTATGACACTTGTTGTTTACCAGGCGTATCAAGGATTGATAGACAACACCCAATATATTTCTTCATTGGTGGTTTCAGAATGATATTTGTAGAATTAGCCATACCTACATCCAGTCAGAATTGGTTTGGCATTTTGTTTTTATTTTGTGGTTACCTTGGGTAAAATATCGATAAACCCAGCTGCTGGGTTAAATTTTTAAATGACATTTTTAATCCAACAGTTGTGTTCATCCTTATTTTGTCCGTATGTATTTTAAGTTGAGGTTGAAACAACCCAGCATTTTTTAGTGTGCAGCTATTCAAAACAACCCAATTTTTAATGTCTGATTTTTGCTGAACCCACATTTCTCTCATGACTCAAGTTATGTATTTACTCAGGAGAAAACTCTATAAGTTTTATTCTAAGCAGGAGTTGGCAAGGCCTTTAGAACCGAAGATGGAAGATGGATGATATCTGGCCCTGGGTTGCTCTTTCTGGTCGTTGGGTGGTGCGTTTAGCATCTGTGGTCCCTCTTCAGGAGGCAGGAAAGAGGTTATTAATGAATTTCCTTTAAAGCACGAAGCAGGGGAGGTTGTGCTGATGCTGCCGTACGGAGCTTCCCTCCGGCCCCTGCCACTGGCAAATTACAGGCCGACTTCTTTGCACTTTTCAAAATCAACTTCCGTCATCCAGACAAGGAGATAATGAGCTTCCTTTACTTGCTAACGTGGTCTCTTTTCAGGGGTTAGCACAGCACACTAGAGATCTTACCACTGTCTTTTTCCTCCGTTCTCTGTTTGTGGTGATGAAGTTTGTTTTGACTTTGCACCACTATTATTTGTCCCTCAGAGACCAGTTGTGATATGTGGACTGGAGAGGGTCACGTAGTTTGTCATAAACAGCCACTAAACTTTTAAGGCTGACCGTAATTGCAAAATAAACCCCAAAAGACAGATCAGGACCCTGATGTGAAGCGCAGGTGTCTTTTATTGTCCTGAAGGGGTTTATTTTGCAATAATAACTGGCTTACTGTATATTAAACACTTTTTTTATTACTTACCCAACAAGGTAGCACTCTATAATAATTTTAATTAATAAATCATTAACAAATATATAATGCTTAACAGATCATTAGTTAATATAATATATAATAATTATAATATATAACAATAATATAATATTCACATCTAGAAATAAGAGATAATGTGCTTGTTAATGTTTACTAATGTACTTATTAAACACAAATGTTATTAAACTTTTAATTCATATGATCATACACTTCTTGAAAATCTTTGATTTTGACAGAATGATTAAAAGCTTCATTAATAAATCAATAACAAACATTATATAATGCTTAATAGAGCATTAGTTAACGCTTAATGATATTAAACTTTCAATATGATCATGCACTTTCAAAATGATTTTAACTGAAATTGTGATTAATGATTGAAAGCTTATTTGTTATGTACGTTTAAATGTTAACAAATGTCATTCAACTTCAGTTCATAGATTACCTAATGATCCTTTCTATATTTACAAATGAAAA
>JAHKKF010537841.1:8838-37765 GCA_019740295.1 Labeo calbasu
AATGTGTAATATGACACATTTGCTTTGAACAATTTTTTACTGTAATATCAGTTTGATTATTTTGATGGTACCCTTTGGTCACCTGTTGATTAGTAACTCTGCAACTGTCAACTAGCAGTCATAGGAGTATTAGTAGTATGTCTGCTAAGTACGTGCTAACACTTTATTTTGATGGTTCCCCAAAAGACAAACTGACTAAAAGTAACTTTGCAAGTACATCGACATTCTACCTACCCTAACCTAAACATAAGCCTACTAATACTCTGAGAGTTAGTTGACATAGTTGCAAAGTTTCTTATAGTCGACAACAGTCAGTAAACTAAGAGGAGCATCAAAATAAAATGTAACCTAACATATAAACATTGCTATTTTTTAGTTGAAATTAACTAGCTCACATCAAAATTAATTTTAAGAACACTCAAATAACACTCTACACCTAACCACTTAAAAGATGTAGTAAGATACTGTGCAGATCTTAAATAAATAATGTCAAGATATATAGCACATTATAAATGTAAAATAAGATTTAATATGGTGTTCATTGTGTGTTATAAATAATCATAATCTTAAAAGTTAGAACCACAAATGCGTAAGCATGATAATTGTAACATAATTGTTGTTATAATTATTTATAAGATGACATAACATATTATAAGGTTTTTTATAATGCATTATGCATTCATTATAATGCCTTAAGAATACCCTTATAATTTATTATAAATATGGACTTCATAGAAAGTGTTACAAAAATATGTTATTATTTACAGAGGTTGCTTTTTTGTCTGTAATTTAAAGAGTAGGTCATATGGGTTTTCATTTTTTTTTTTTTTTTTTTTTTTTTTGCAGTTTGTAACGTAGCTATCCTTCAAAGTAAACAGTCTGCAAAGTTGTTAATCAAAAAAGTGCATGATAAATAAAGACTGTCTCTCAAAAGAAAGATGATGTGAAGAATCAGTAGTTAAATTTCATTTTTTCCATGATACCACAGCAATGCAATTTTAACCTTTTGCTGTGCTCGTCTTGTTACCGAGGACTCCCTTTACTCACAAACTCCATGCGGGCTACCAGTTACAGTTTAGCAGCTAAACTTTAGCTGTGGGCACAATTCGCTTGCATTGTTTACAGAAAGACCAATCACAACAGCTGAACAAACAGAGCAGAGTAGGCTTGTGGAAGGGAGGGGTTTACAGACAGATCTGCTTCTAACAAACTCTGTTGAAATCATTGTAAAATGACTCTAATATTAAATGTATATTCTTATTACAATGTATTTATTAAATGTAATATTTAGTACAATGTAATTACTAAAATTACAATGTTTTCTGACCTTACATGCATTTAAATGTGTTGGCTCCAACACAACACTTTAAAATACCATATGACCTGCACTTTAATAAAAAGTGATATTATATTATATTATATTATATTATATTATATTATATTATATTATATTATATTATATTATATTATTTAGGGCTGTCAGTCAATTAAATTTTTTTATCTAATTAATTACATGATGTGTCGATTAATTAATCTAATTAAACGCTAATCACATTTGGCAGTGAAAATACCCCCCAAAAATTATTTAAAGCTATTTTTGTGTTAAAGTAGCTTTAGAAAGAAATATTGTATTTAATTCAACATATAATTTAATACACATAAACGTCTAGGCTACAACAGCCTAACATAAACTATGGAACATAAGAACATAAGAAGATAATTTGAGAAACACTTTTTTTCGTTAATGCACTGGAAGTCATTGGTAACCAAAACACCTTTGTTACTAACAGTCCTTCAAAATCACTTCTTTTATGTTCCACAAAAGAAAATAAGTAGATCAGGTTTGAGTAAATGATGACATAATTTAAATGGTTTGGGTGAACTATCCCTTTAAAGTTTTCCCCCCCATATTTTTTAAATGAAATAATACTCTAAATAAGAAACTAAAACTGCCGGCAGGTGAGAGTAAATGTCTTTAGGAGTCATTAATTATTTTAATTTGTTCAAACAGCTGATTCATTCAGGAATTCAGTAAACGGTATAAATGGGCCTTTGAATCATTGATTCACCCGATTCATTCAAAACGCAGAAACTAAACACAGCTGTGCTCGGAGACACACAACAATTCTGCTGTGGCTGGCTTTAAAGGTAATATTTTTGATGCCAGAACTGAGCTAAAACAGACAATATTGTGTTTAAAATATAACACAATATTAATTTCTTATCTACTGAACTGTTGTGTAAATTCACATTTGCACTCATTATATTCGGGACAAACAGCACTTGTGTGAAATTGCTCTTACTGCTTGTGTAATATCACTTATCATGTGATAAATATGAGACAAAAAGCTCATACAAGGGGTATTTTCTGCCCCAGTATCTTGAATTTTAGGGCATAACTACATTGATGGAGTTGTTGTCCTGCATCATTTTTGTCAGCAGCCAACTGTATGAAATGTAAAATGACATACAGGTCTGGGGGCGGGGCTAGTGCGTTAACTGCGTTAAAATATTTTAATTACGTTATTTATTCAGAACTAATTAATTGTGTTAAACTGACAGCCCTAATTATAATACTACCTTTTATATTATATTATATTATATTATCTTTTATATTACATTACATTACATATTACATGACATTACATTCCATTCCAAACAAACATTGCTAAGTTCAGTATTATCCATTTTTGTCTGTTTAATTCATTAAATAAAATTGTTAATGATTATAAATCATATATTAGATCTTTTAGTCTGCAATCTGAAAAGTGTCTCTGTTGGCATCTTATTTTCACACATACTTGCTTCATAGGAACACTAGTGGTGGCTGGAGGATTCTCAATGGCTCTCAGCTGTTGATGGAGCGTTTTCACTTTGACTAGGTCAGCAGCTGCCACTCCAAACTCGCTCTGCCACACACTGTGCACTGTGGAGAGGAAGTTCTCTTCACAGGGCTTAGACCAGGTGTGTGAAGAAGCCACACTCCAGGTGACCACATCTGTATCTGCTAGTCTTTGAGTGAGGATCTCATTAACACTGAACACCAGCCTATGACCCTGTGAAGAACAGGAGAGAAAGATGCTTCATAATATATATTTTCTAATATAAAGACTTATTAATGGCAACATTTTTATTTTATAAAATGGTAACAAATATGATTAAAGTAACATTTTTACTGCATCATACAAAAAAAATCCTACAGAAAACCTACATAAATAAAAATAACACTCATATGTCAGTTTAGCATATTAATTTATTGAATAGGTCAATATCACTGTAGGGTGCCTTCTGGTGTCCTGTACATAAATAACTCATTTTCCATGATAACATAAACATTACTATGAAAGGGTTTATTATTTTAGACTAAGTTTTCATATTTATAACAAAAACATTACTTGGCTCTTTAGATAAATTTTTTTAGATTTTTTTTTTTAGTTTTGTGTAAGGGGATGCATGTTAATTTGCTACGTCCCATGCACTGCTCATTACATTTGAATGAGAGTAGAATACAGTCAAAACATAACATTTAAAAATTTTGTTCACCTATTAATATTTTGTTAAATAAGAGAATACTCAGTTAGAGTGTACTGATCATTTGGTAATAAAAACAATATTTTTATTTATTAAAAAAGAAGAGTTTGTCCATGTCCCTTCAATGGTTGTCCACCCTGTCGTATTGGGAAATCCGCCCCTTTAAGAAAAGGCCATCCTCTTTAGTGACATCAGGACAACAGATTTTTTTTGTATCTTCAGTGGCAGAAATTTCAACAGTTTGTTGTAAGCTAATATGCTAATTAAAGTTCAAAATGTCCACCCTGTCATTGTTCCAAAACATCCACCCTGTTGGACATAGCATTCATTTGTAGTTAACACTGCTAAAAACTTGCTATAGCACAGGTTCTGGGATGCATGTTCACTTACTATTGAATCATGTCTTAGGTCACGCCAAACGTAGGCAGAACTACAGACCCAGTGTTTACAAAGTGAACGCGCAAAAAGACTAAGAAGGTGCAAGTAAGTCAAACGCCGTTTACAAACAAAAAGGTACAACGATGTCGGACGATTCTGAAGATGTAGGAGAAAATAAGATGGAGTTTTTCACCATACTCTACCTTTTTAGCCGGAGTACACAGATGATGAACTTAGACGTGATTCGTAGTTGTGATGGGAAGTTCGGATCATTTTACCGACTTGGACCTTTAAGTCTCATTCAATCTTTTTGAGTCATTTCATTCATTGTAGCAAAATATAATTAAAATGTTACGTGTTACTTCCCTAACACATCTACTGCTTACACAAACATTGATTACACTACAAACAAGACAAAACTATAATGCTATAAGAAACAGAAAAGATGAATTCATTGTTTAACTGGGTCTTTAGTCTATGATTAGCTCACCTCACCTCTTATCTGACAAGTTTTCGGGTTTGAGTCATTCGTTCATCACGTGACAGCCCCATAAGATGAACGAACGACTCGAAAAATCCGAAGTCTCGAAACAGGTGAACTAATTCCAGTACCTAATATGATGTTGTGCATGCGCAAATTAACGAATCACTCCCTGAGACGATTCGTTCTTCCCGAGTCACATTAAAGATTAGTTCAAAATGAACGAATCGTTCAAGAACGACCCATCATTAATTCATAACATTGTGAACGCATATCCCAGAACCTGTGCTACACAAGCTTTGTGCTTTGTGTACATTTTAAATTTTTATTTAAAAAAAATAAATAAATAAATGACTACTCGTTTCGCTAGATAAGACTCTTCTTCCTCAGCTGGGATTGTTTAGAACCCTTTGAAGCTGCATTTAAACTACATTTTGGAAGTTCAAAATCGGGGCACCAATCAAGTCCATTATATGAAGAAAAATATTAAAATGCTTTCCTCAAAAACCATAATTTCTTTACGACTGAAGACAGAAAGACATGAACATCTTGGATGACAAGGGGGTGAGTAAATTACTTGTAAATTGTTGTTCTGGAGGTGGAGTTCTCCTTTAAGACCAAAATTTGTGAGTGTTGTGAGGGTTGAAAGGCACTCTATGGTGATACTGACCCGAACATACTTGTGTATCTAAAAACCAACAGCATAGATAGCGAAGATGGCTGAAAACAAACCAAAAGTGAGTCCTGTGTCCTCAGGACTTCCTGTGCTGCAGCCCAGTCCTGGGAAAGCATCAAGTCTTTGGCGCACCTCAGAGAGAGAGAATGTGCAAGCTCACTTTCTCCTGATATCTGCGCCAGATTAGCCGCAGTCCTTAGCGATATCACATCCCCCTTCTTGGCAATCACTTTAGCTGCATCAAAGCTCGAGTCTGCCGCAAGGTAACTGGCAGGTGAAGAAAGAAATTACTTTTTTAGTCAGTTTAAGTAGTTTTTAATTACATTACTTAACTTTATATCATACATTAGGGAAGTAATGAAATTTACTGCTGTCAACTGTACCCTACCTAGTATACCTCTGTACACGTTTGCTTCTTTTTTTCCTATTTATTTGTGCATATGTGATTGTGCAGGGCTTCACTTACCATTTTGCTGCAGTAGCATAATGCCCATCCTTCTCAAGCACTGCAGCCCAGCTCATGTAGAGATCTTTTAGCACAGGGTCCTCTGGCTGCAGTCTAGCTTTTGCTAAAGCTATGGCCTCCCTGAGGATTTCATGTAAACATAAACTTTACCTTCTGCTCAGGCCAAACACCACTGACATGACACACAATTGTCTAAGATGATGCTTCTAACCGGATGAACTGGTGGCTTTTCAGAAGGTTGACGGCCTCATAGGGTTTATGGATGGAGATGAGATGTGATGCTGCTTTGAGGAACTGCTCGTGGTGGCAGAGTTGCTTCACATATGCCTCTACGGTCCTAGCCCACACTTGATAGCCAGCTGAGAGAAGAGCAATGACAAATGTCCCGAAAGATAAAAAGAAGAACGGAGGCATCTGTAAATGCATGTTCCAAATTTATAGAAATGTAACCTACGCATCTATGCTTGTGTAATTTTTGGAAAATATTTTTAGCTAAAAGTAAATGTTTAATTTAGCCATAATACTGCCAGACGTCTTACCCATTGGAGCTAAACTGAGAAGATGGTCAGTCAGTTCTCCTTTCTCCACAGCAAGATTTATTGCTCCGATCAGATCTCCTTTCCACAGCCTCAGATACACCATTGAGTCATAATGACCAGCCTCCACATGGCTCTCCTCTGTTCAAAACACCAGAATTAACTTAATACTGATTCCAAATCAGTGACTCCATGATTCACTTCATATCTTCAGCATACTAGCAGATATTGACACCACACTGGGTTCAGCTGTTTCTGTGCCCGACTTACCTTCCTCCTGAAACATCCTGTAGAGGGCATCCCTGTCTGTGAACAGGCCAAGCTGAATATGATCTCCAAATCCTGGAACACATGTTCCGCTTTGCCCTGAGGAGCAGAAGGAAAAGGAACTGCGCTATTTACATTGTAACTACTTGTTTCATCTCCTTTTGTCACTACAGCAGTTCAGACTGCCTTCTTTATGAGAAGACAAGCTAATTTTATTTATTTATTTATTTATAAAATGTATTAAACCATGGTACACCTATGATATCTGATGGTGTTAATATGGTCATTTCTATAAAGAAATGAGTGATTTTCATATTAACCATTTACACCACGGTTCAAATGTTTGGTGTCAGTAAGATTTTTTGAATACTTTCATACATTATGAATGCAATAATATGATCAAAAGTGACACTAAAGACATTGATAATGGTACAAAAGATTTTATTCTTAAATGCTTATTTTTTAAATGTTGTTTTCTGAAGTTTCCATTCATCAAACGTTTGCTTTTTTTGTAATGGCTGCTGAAACTTCAGCATTGTCATCACAGTAACAAATTACATTTTAAAATCAAAAAAGTTGTTACAGTGGGGGATTAAATATTTGATCCCCTGCTGATTTTGTATGTTTGCCCACAGACGAAGAAATTATCAGTCTATAATTTTAATGGTAGGTTTATTTTAACAGTGAGAGAAAATACATTTCAAAAAAGTTCTAAATTGATTTGTATTTTAATAAGTGAAATAAGTATTTGATCCGTTATTAATCAGCAAGATTTCTGGCTCGCAGGTGTTTTTTATACAGGTACTGAGCTGAGATTAGGAGCACTCTCTCTTAAAGGAAGTGCTCCTAATCTCAGCTTGTTACCTGCATAAAAGACACTTGTCCACAGAAGCAATCAATAAATCAGATTCTAAACTCTCCACCATGGCCAAGACCAAAGAGCTGTCCAAGGATGTCAGGGACAAGATTTTACAGCTACACAAGGCTGGAATAGGCTATAAAACCAGCTGGTGTGATTATTTGCAAATGGAAGAAACACAAAATAACTGTCAATCTCCCTTGGTCTGGGGCTCCATGCAAGATCTCACCTTGTGGAGTTTCAATGATCATAAGAACGGTGAGGAATCAGCCCAGAACTACATGGGAGGATCTTGTCAATGATCTCAAGACAGCTAGGACCATATTCACAAAGAAAACAATTGGTAACACACTACGCTGTGAAGGACTGAAATCCTACAGCGCCCGCAAGGTCTCCCTGCTCAAGAAAGCACATGTACAGGTCCGTCTGAAGTTTGCCAATAAACATCTGAATGATTCCAAGAAGAACTGGGTGAAAGTGTTATAGTCAGAGGAGACCAAAATCAAGCTCTTTGGCATCAACTCAACTCGCCATGTTTGGAGGAGGAGGAATGCTGCCTATGACCCCAAGAACACCATCACCACTGTCAAACATGGAGGTGGAAACATTATGCTGTGGGGGTGTTTTTCTGCTAAGGGGACAGGACAACTGTACCACATCAAAGGGACGATGGACGGGGCCATGTACCATCAAATCTTGGGTGAGAACCTCCTTCCCTCATTGAAAATGGGTCGTGGATGGGTATTTCAGCATGACAATGACCTAGAACACATAGTCAAGGCAACAAAGGAGTGGCTCAAGAAGCACATTAAGGTCCTGGAGTAGTCTAACTCCATACCTTAATCCCACAAAAAAACTGTGGAGGGAGCAGAAGGTTTGAGTTGCCAAATGTCAGCCTCGAAACCTTAATGACTTGGAGAGGATCTGCAAAGAGGAGTGGGACAAAATCCCTCCTGAGATGTATGCAAACCTGGTTGCCAACTACAAGAAACTTCTGACCTCTGTGATTGCCAACAAGGGTACTAAGTCATGTTTTGCAAAGGGATCAAATCATTCACTCATTAAAATCAATTTATAACATTTTTGAAATGCGTTTTTCTCACTGTTCAAATAAACCTACCATTAAAATTATAGACTGATCATTTCTTTGTTAGTGGGAAAACGTACAAAATCAGCAGTGGATCCAAAAACAATTTCCCCCACTGTATAAATTGTAATAATATTTTACATTATTGCATTTTACAAAAAATGGACATTGGAAAGCATAAGAGCATAAGCATACATCAAAAAAAAAAAAAAAAAAAAACACAGTGCATGATAAATCATAGAACAACATTTTACACATTTTTTTATTAATTATGTGTAAATTGCATTTAATTAATCTTTCAGCATTTTATTTTAAGAATTGCTTATAAACTGCCTTGATTATATATTGCCCAGTATTATAACAGTAAACATCTCAGAAATTTGCTCATTTAAATTTAATAACTTAGAAAATGCTTATATTCCAAAGATGTGACAATGGTTTATATATAGGTTCTTAAGACTGATGTTGGGCTCCTGACTTACCATGTGAGTATCTCACAGCTGCGAGTGTCAGGCAGTCCTGTTGAAGTTCCTCTTTGGGTCGGTGATCCATGGAAGTACTCAGCGGGAGAATGGAGCGTGGCTTTCTCTTTTTTAAAGACAAATCTAAAATAAAAAATATAGTAAATGAAATACCAGCCTTTCCATTGTTTTTGATTTCTCAGAACTAGTTTGATGTTAATGAAATGAAACACCATAACTGTTTAAAGACACCCAAGGTATTTATTTATGTTTTCGTTAATTAATTTAGATTTATATTTATTTAGTATTAAGTGATTAACTTAATTATCTAAAACATTTTAAATTACTACAAAATAATGAACTAATAATACTGATAATAACAATAATACTATTATCATTATAATGCTTTTTTTTGCATAATGCGTTTAAAAAACAAAAAAATATGAGTATGTTGCGGTACTAAGAAAAACATATTGACTACACACAGAAAACACAGAGACTGACCTGGTTTCTCTCTTTTCTTCTCCTCTTTGACCTCCCTTTTAACTGCATGGCTGAACTTTTCTCCATTCTGAACCCTCTCAGTGCCACGTGTGTCCACACTGCTCTCTCTGGACCAGCCTGTGACCCCAATGATAAAGGTTATTCATCACACGACACCCAGACAACCGGAGTGACATTTCAAAGACTGCGCTGGAAGCACAAAAGCGAGAGGAAGCGGAAGAGACAGCGAGAGATGAAAGCAAGAAAGATGGGCCGTTACCCGTGACGGATGGACCGTCTGTGTTCGCCCTCTCCTCTCCCTCCTCGTCATTGTCTGATTGGCCTTCTTCTGCTCCGCTGCCCGCTGCTCCTTTAATTTCGTCACCTAAAGGCAATTCCCTTTCTTCCACCTTCATCCCTCCTTTTTCTGGTGCCTTCTTTTTCTTCTTGGACTTTTTCTGCGGTCCTCTCTTTTTCTCCATCTCAACACGTTTCTTACCTGTTGATGAAAACATTAAAGGTATGTGTGCAGTTAACGATCAAAACTATTGTATTTTTTATATTATACACCACCAGTCAAAAGTTTTTGAATAGTAAGATTTTTAATGTTTTTTTTAAATAATTTTCTTTACTCTGCTCACCAAGGCTGCATTTATTTGATCCAAAATACAGCAAAAGCAGTAATAGTGGGACATTTTAACAATTTAAAATATCAGCTTTCTATTTAAATATTTTTAAAATGTAATTTATTGATCAAAGCTAAATTTTCAGCATCATTAATCCAGTCTTCAGTGTCACATGATCCTTCAAAAATAATTCCAACATGCTGATTTGCTGATTATTGATTTGCTGATTATTATCAATATTTAAAACAGTTGAGTACATTTTTTCAGGATTCTCTGATGAACAGAAAAACCCAACGATCAGCATTTATCTGAAATAAAAAGCTTTCGTAACATATATGTTATATACGTTTACCTAGCAAGGACGCTTTATATTGATCGAAAGTGATGATAAAGACATTTATAATGTTGCAAAAGATTTCAATTTCAGATAAATGCTGTTCTTCTAAACTTTCTATTCATCAAAGAAACCGGAAAAAAATTCTACTCAGCTATTTTCAACATAATAATATTAATGTTTTTTGAGCAGCAAATCAGAATATAAGAATGATTTCTAAAGGATCATGTGACGAGAGTAATGATGCAAAAAAAAAAAAATCAGCTTTGAAATCACAGGAATAATTTACATTTTAAAATTATAAAATATTAGTAAAATATTAGTTATTTTAAATTGTAATTTAAATTGTAATTAAAAATATTGTAAATTGTAAAATATTAGTTATTTTAAATAGTAAAAATATTTCAAACTTTTACTGTTTTTGCTGTACTTTGGATCAGATAAATGTAGGCTTGGTGAGCAGAAAAGATTTCTTTGAAAAACATAAAAAATTTTTGACTGGTAGTGTAATTTATATAATTTAGAGATTTTGGCTGTATTAGCATGACAAGGGTGGGAGATATGACCAAAATCTAATGTCACGGTATGAGAATATTTATTTCACAATAAATACTGTATATGTGTGTATAAATATATATATATATATATATATATATATATATATATTGACATATAAATTAAAAGCAATTAAAAGCTGGCAAAGGCTTAAGGCAAGCGGCTTTCTGTGCATGCTTCGCCTGTGTGCCAGTCAGCATGAACACCGCATTGAGCTACAGCTTGTTGCACTTAATAATTCTAAAGATTAATAACTCTAATCTTTATTTTCTCATTAATGCTTGTTTTTATAACACTCTTGGGTATCAGTAATCTTACTGTGTAATGTGCTATGCTGCTACATTTACATACTGTGAAATAAACTTCATATCCAGTGATACACATTTATATCACTGGATATAAAGTATACTATATACTATTATCTACTAGTATATAGTATACTTTATACTATCTTCACAGTGTATATTGTCACACCGCCCAGCTCTAGTAAATGATGATAAAATGTTCATTTTCAGTGCAAATTATTTTTTTAGTAGACATTTAATTCAGGATCAGCTCCACATGTGTTCATAATGATGTTAAATATGATGATATACATACTTTTGGGAGGTGTCACATGTTCCTGCTTGGATACAGCCCATTCATGGAGGGTGAAGTCATCTCCACCAGTCCAGACCAGGTCTGGGTGAACAGTGGACCACTGCACACACAGTAGTCTGCCTGAGTGACCCCTGTAGTTACACACCGGCTCCTCTTTCAGCACATCCCACACCTGTGAATATTATTAAGAATTATTAGGACAGTCCACACAAATCAAATTTAAAACGGTATAATCTAAAACAAAATATTATTCATTATATTTTTTGCAAAATTTCCATATTTTTTTGTCACTTTTAGCAAAAAAGCGTAACTTGCCTGAGCAGTTCCATCATAACACACTGTTACCAGACGGCCATCGTGATGGGGGCTCCACGCTAGGCTGGTGATTTTGTTGGTGTGACCAGAGAGAGTTCTGAAAGGTTCAGTCATATGCACTGGACTCTCTGATGGACTTTCTGTTACAGAAAAAACCCAAAGAAAAAACATGCACATTCATTGGCTGTGCTCGAAATAGTACTATACTATACCAGCATTTTACTTTATGTTCTGTGCATGTATACTAATGTATATTATGGACTATTTGAATTTTCTGTATGCACAGAATAGCCAACAAGAATAGATACAAAAGCAATCAAGCAAAGGCGAAAAGGCGATTCTCACCTATCGCGCTCTTTAGGTCATGGACGTAGACTGTGGCATTACTGGAGCCAGATGCAAGGAGATACTGCAGCTCATTCTGAGATGAGTGTTCATGGTGCCAGCGCAGTGAATTAATAATCTTATGATGCTGCTGCACTGTGCACAAGAGCTTCAGCGTGGGAGCCTTCAATACCTCTATGGACCTAAAACAAAAACCCTTGTGGAGTGAGACACTTGATGTACTCTGATAATGAGATTTTCTTGATATATAATACCCTAAATTATTGCATAAGACACATTACACATTTAAAGACAATATGAATTGTGCAATGCTGGGGGACTCCAGAAAGGTGGTTGAGAATCACTGATCTAGAGTTATAAATGATTTAGAGATTGATAAATATAATTAATCAATTTATAACTTGAGGAAGGAAAAATAGTTTTGGAAATAGTTTACCCATCTTCATTTCCAATGGCCAAAACACTGCCGTCCGGCTTCCAGCTGAGGTCTGTGTGGGGTGGGATCTTGTGCTGAACAAGATTATTATTTTATTTAGATACACATACATAAAGACAAATATGAATAAATGAGTTCTCATCTTACTTTGATGTTGTTGGTGTCTCGGATGAGTTTGTCAATGTTACTGGCCTCCCCTGAGAGTTTCCAGGGGTCGTGCTGGAAGACGACCCCCTCTCCGGCACAGCTGTATAAGCTGTAGGACGGCTTGTCTCCTGATCCCCCTGAGCCACACACATACATAATTATTTGTGCCAACATCACTATTACTATTACTATTGTTCATACTCCTCTGAACAAACAAAAGCAATTATCTCCACTCCCTTGAGCAGTGGAGATGAATACAGTGATGAATGTGTCATTTCTCAGCGGTGAGGTGAAATTAAGTTTTCATTGCTTGATTATCCAACAAACTCTGTGGAGGGAAAGCAAGCAATTTGTCCACACTCAATTGCGGAGTGTGTTAAAGAGGAGCTGGGCATCGCTTATTGCTGATGGATTGTTCTTGGTGCCACTCCAAGTTCAATGCTTACTGGCCCATGTGGGGGTGTGTGTGTGTTTTATGAATTAACTTACCAAAAGACATGGGCGGCACAGGAGGGCCCCATGAGAGGGAGTAGACGGTTCTGCGGTGGTAAGTGCTTGAGATTTGAGGAGGTCTGTGTGTGAAAACAAATAATAAATACAATTCAATTAAAATTTTAATTCAATAGCAATGCCCTTGGTCATACTAAAACTAAGACGAATATCTTGCATATTGAATCTCGCATCCAAATGAACCTGAGAAACTGCAACATTTAATATGCATACACGCAGATCAAAACTCAATGAACACTGACTGTGTTTATCTGTTGTTCTTACTTGTTAGAGTAAACCTCATAGATGCCCACTTTACCGTCATCTGTACCAAACGCCAGAGAGCCCTCTTTTAGTGGATGCCATGCCAACTGGAACAAAGATGGGAGCAAAAAAGGCATTTAAGGCGATTTCAAACTAACTGAATCACACTGAGGAAAATATAACTGTAAAATTAGACATCTGACTCACAGCTGTGACTTTAGATTTGATCCCTTGCCAGAATGTCTTGATGTCATACTGGTTTTGAATTGACAGGGTGTTCCACACCCGGATCATGCTGTCTCCGACGCCTAGAGCCAGGCAGCCGGTGGCCACTGGAGAAAAGCTGAGACAGTACACAAACCCACCCAGAGTGGGCAGAGTCCAACAGCACTCCAGAGATGCCAGGTCCCAACACTTAATCTAAAAAGACAATGGATTAAATGATTTGAATGAAGAAAGTTTAAGAATAACAATAAATAAACAGGCAAAAATAAAAATGGATGAGGGCTACCCTGTTTAGGAAAACAAACACGCCTTAAGAGCCGTAGTGTAAAAACTTTTGAACAGAATGGAGATGTGTACATTTTTCTTATATTGCCTAAATATCATATTTTTTCCATTTAGTACTGCCCTTCAAAGGCTACATGAGATAGTTGCATGTTTCCCAGGAGACAAAATAAGTTAAATTTACCTCTTTAAAATCTAAAAGTTTTCATCGCCGGCTCTTAAAGGAGAACTCCACTTTCATAAACAACAATTTGCAAATAATTTACTCACCCCCTTGTCATCCAAGATGTTGATGTCTTTCTTTCTTCAGTCATAAAGAAATGATGTTTTTCAAGGAAAACATTTCAGCATTTTTTTCCATATAATTAACTGATATGGTGCCCTGATTTTGAACTTCCACAATGCGGTTTAAATGCGGCTTCAAATAATCCCAGCCGAGAAAGAAGGGTCTTATCTAGCGTAACGATCTGTTGTTTTAATAAAAAATAATACAATTTATATACTTTTTAATGCCTGGACTGTTTTTGCTCCGATTCATGCCAGTTAGGGTATGTCGAAAAACTCCCATCTCATGTTCTCCCTCAACATCAAAAAAAATAAAAAATTAAAATAAATTTCGCCCTATATCGTTGTTTAGCTTTTTTGTTAAGGGTATTTGATCTTCTTTGCATGTTCACTTTGCAAAGACTGGGTCGGAACTTCTGCAGCGGTATAGGATGATTTTGAAATGATTTTTGAAGTTGAGGGAGAAAATACGATTGGAGTTTATTGACATACCCTAACTGCCTTGAGCCAGAATACACAGAGTTCAGGGAGAGAAAGGCAAGACGAGCGTTTGAGATTAAAAAGTATTTAAATTGTATTTTTTTAATGAAAATAACCGATCGTTTTGCTAGATAAGACCCTTCTTCCTCCTGTTGTCACTTACAACCGCATTTGGGATTTGGGATGCCTTTTGGAAGTTTAAAATCAGGGAAACATAACAGTCACGCGATCTTATTCCTGAATGACAACAATTTAGCTACGTCTATTACGACTGTTTCACATTGCGAGTGTCAGTGGAGCGTGAATCCATGTTAAAGAATCAGAGTGTCGGGGTAAATGTGAATGCAGAAAGAGCAACACAAACAGTCTTTTCAACCACATTATAATCATTTCTGTGTTACAGACATTTAAATAATAGAAGTACTGGGATTGAATTTTATAGTTTGGGTACCCTGGTGAAAAAACCAGCATATGCTAGTAGGTATGTTTTGATGCTGGGATGCTGGTTAGGTATGTTTTGATGCTGGTTTAAGCTGGTCCTTAGCTGGTCATGTTGCTGGTCAAGAACCAGCTATGGATCATTCAGGTAACAACACAGTATTAAGAATCAAGGGGATGTAAACTTTTGAAACGTGTCATTTTTTATATTCAACTATTATTTCCTTTTGTGGACTATATGTAAACATATTTTATGTGAAATACCTACTTCAGGTCAGTACTAAATAAACAATAACATGCATTTTATATGATCCCTCTTATTTTGGTAAAATAATTAACATTTTTAATGATTCTAAAAAGGAGGACGCAAACTTTAGACCTCAACTGTATATATAAAAGTTTAAATGATGGACAATTAAAAACATTGGCAGAAAACATGCCTGCAATTTACACTTATAATAAACCAAATGTTATCGTCCATTATTGTGATGTTAATACAGTTATTTTATAGTTTCCTATTGTTACATAGTCGCAAATAATCATACATATTAACACTAGCACTATTGGATAATTATTTATTTATATTTATTTTCTTATTTAGGTGATGATTCGATGTGTAGGCCAAGTATGATACCTCATATTCTGAATTTGTGGTCTGCAATCTCCAAAGTACACACACACATACACTGTGAACACGCACCCAGAGTGGTGGGCAGCCATTAACAATTGGGGGTTTGTTACCTTACTCTTTTATTTTCTTAACTTCTTTACTTTTCTAACACTGCCACCCTCTTTCACCCCCAAAACACACTCAGCTTGACGCCACACTGGTGGTGTCAGAGGTTGGTAAAAACAAGCACATACTAAGGGGGAAGGTCTCACCTCTCTGTCCATCGAAGTACTAAGCAGAAGTTCCCTCTCCCCTGAGTTAAACGAGCTCATGTTGAAGACGATACGGCTGTGATTCTGTCCATCTGAGGAACTGCCCAGCAGACTCCACTTCTGCTTGCCTGACTTCATGAGATCCCACATTATGATCTCACCGCTGCACGCCAACATTCACAGCAAGTCAACTCATGTTCATTTACAAGAAAACATCTTCCGACACAAAATAGCCAACTCATCTATACAACCATACCCGAAACAGCTGGACACAATCTGTGAAGGTCTCCCCTTAGGCCAGTGGACAGTCAGCCAGAGTCTTTCCTTCACCGTTGGATCAACTCCTGTTCCTCGTCTCTTGAGGAAGGGAAGCTTCAGGGTCATTACACCTGAAAGGAGACACATTGTAACCTAAATGACCCTGCACCTGAAAGCTACTATAATGTTTATGTTTGTGCAAGCTTCGGGTAATGGGTCTCTCTCTGTCACCTTTTCCTCTGGCTGTGCTCCATATCCGCACAGTTTGATCTCGACTACCCGATGCCAGGTAACATCCAATTTCTGCTCCTTCTGTCACCCCATTGCTTCCATCTATGAAAAGAGTCAATGACACGTCACTTATCACTTTGTCCTCTCTACCATTTCAGGCGTCCTAATCTTTTTTGTCAGCTGAATCCCTTTGATGTAAAATATACCTGAAGTCCACCTGAGATTTTAAACTAATATTTAAAAAAAAAAAATTACAGATTTGACACATTCCTTCCTTTGTTCAGAGTTCTCTGATGTTGGTTAAGGGCCACATGACATGCAAGTAAACATAAAATATCTAGTAAGCGTTTTATTTTGATTTTACATTATCTATTATAGTTTTTATTAATATTTTGAATAAGTTTTTATTTTTATTAGGGCTGTCAGTCAATTACAATTTTTAATCTAGTTAATTAGATGATGTTTCGATTAATTAATCGCTAAATAAATTTGACTGTGAAAATACCAACAAAAGAATATTTAAAGCTATTTTTGTGTTAAATGAGAAAGTATCAAATAGAGATTAAAAATTGTAGCTTTAGAAAGGAATATTTAATTTGATTCAACATAAAATTAATTACACAAACATTTAGGCTATAACTATGGAACATAAAAGAAGATAAATTCTTATTTGTTCATACAATGAAAGTCACTGATAACCAAAACAGCTTTGTTACCCACAGTCTTCAAAATTCTTTTAGGTTTCACCAAAGAAAGTTTTGAAACGACATGAAGGTGAGTAAATGATGACAATTTAATTTTTTTGGGTGAGCCATCCCTTTAATGTTTTCATTTTTGTTTTTATTTGTATTATTTTTATTTTAATGAAATGATACTCTAAACAGGAAACTAAATCTGCCAGCAAGTGGCGATAAATGCCTTTATTATTTGTTCAAACAGCTGATTCATTCAGGAAAGAAGTAAATGGCTCTCTTTATGAATGGGCTTTTGAATCAATAGCTGTTTCCATCCAAAGATGCGAATTTAACTTATACAAAACTGGAATATTGCATAAAACATTTGCGCATAAAGCACCGTTTCCATCCAACGAGACAAAGAGAACAAAATCGTCACTTCCTGATAAACTTGCACTAATTATCACTAAGAAAAAGCCACTGAAAATAATAATTTTCATATAAATATATGAATTGCTTGCACCTCAGGGCGAGCAGTAGGGATGTGACGGTGCGAGGAAATTTTCCCACCGGTTAATCGACGTGTGACAACACTGGTAATAACGGTATCACCGGTAGTCACCGGTGTGAGGTAGTTTGTTAGATTTTTTTTGTCCTTTGCACGCTTTTTTTGGAATTTATTCGGTAAAAGTGTTTCCATCGTAGTTTATGCGCATTTTTTCTTATCGGATAAAAAGTTTATCCTACTCACTTATGCGCATTTTTAGAATTTATGCGCATCTTCGCTTTTCCATCCAGAGTTTTTTTTTTTATGTGATATTGCAAAATGCATATACATAGTTGGATGGAAGCACAGCTACTGGTTCATTTGTTCAAAACGCGGATCCATTCAGAAACTAAACACGGGTGTGTTGCTCGGAGACGCACAACAATTCTGGCTTTAAATGTAATATGTTCTCTGCAAAATTAAGCAAAAACGCATAATATTGGGTTTAAAACATAACACAATATCAACTTCTTATTTACTGAACTGTTGTATAAAATCACATTTTATAACTCGTGATATAGATTGAGAGAAAATCAGCACTCATGTCTTATTGCTCTTACTGTTGGCGTAATATCGCTTATTACATTCAAGTTCATTATTTTTTCATTACTAATTAAGTTAAAGTGTTAAACTGACAGCCCTAATTTTTATGTTGTCTCTGTTTTCAGTTTAATTTTAGTAAATTTGTTGCGTGTTTGTTATTTTATTAGTTTATATATATATATATATAGTTTATATATATATATATATATGTCTATGTAATCTTTCTTAAGTTTTATTTCAGCTAAGTTTTATTTAGCACATCAAGTTAAACTAGTGTGTTGCTTTGGCAACTAGCTGAAATAACATAAGTTCATGTTTAATACTTTATTTTAATTGAAGTTTATATTATATTATATTATATAATATTATATAGTGTTGGGTTCGAGTCCACCTAAGTCGAGTCCGAGTCTTTAACCATTCGAGTCCAAGGAAACACCTTTGTCTGTTAGTATCTTAACATAACCCAGGGGTGCCCCAACTCGGTCCTGGAGGAAGGTGTCCTACAGATTTTAGCTCCAGCCCCAATTAGACACACCTGAACCAGCTAATCAAGCTCTTACTAGGCATACTAGAAACCCCCTGGCAGGTGTGTTGAGGCAACTTGGAGCTAAACCAAGGACCGGGACCGAGTTTGGGCACCCCAGTTTTTAAACTTTGCAACTAGAAAAACGTAATGTCAATTGAAATGTAAGAAAAGCAAACCTCTAGTGGATCTTGCCATTTTGATTTTTGATTTCACAACATCTCATAATTAGAGTCCTGCTCTGCTTAGCAAACTTAAAGTCATGTAACAGAAGTTATGGCTGAGCTATGTAATGTCACACATTTCAGAGTGAAACAGGTTTAAAAATGTGAAAAATTATAGGGCGGGACTTGACTTTATTCATCGTTATAGTGAATGTATAAATTCAAGAGTGGGGGTAAAGGTGAAGGTATCTTGGTGAATGGGACCTTAAGAGCAGAAAATGCATCTCTTTTATTTCTGTTTGTTTTTTTTTTTGATTGTGGGTTTTATATGATTTTTTTTTTTTTTTTTTGGATGAAAATGAGGCTGTGAGGGATAAAGCTAGTATTTACAATGGCACACACCGTGTATAAAGCCCTACATATACTTTCCATAAGTCACAGCAAACTCACACCTGTTTTATTTTTGAATGCGTTTATAGTTACATTAATTACAAGAAATTACATTACATAAGGAATAATTGATAACGGGCCATTGAATTATTAGAAAATCATGCACACCCAAGGTGGTTTTGGACCCAAAAAAACTATTACTGCAAAGATGTTAGAAAAATGTTTTTTTTTTTTTTTTGAAGCTAGAAACTGCCACCATGTTTAAAAAATAATAATTTTAATACAGCAAAAACTAATCAGCTAATGCAAGTAAAACATTCTGAAGCTTACTAGAGACAAGTAAACACTCACAATCAAAAGGATTAATAAATATATTAATCAAAAATACAAATGAAATAATATAAAAAAAATAAAATCTTTTTAAAAATAAAATGTTTATTTTTAAGTTTTTATGTAGGTCTATCTAAAGGCTACTACAGAATTAGACTACTACATACATTTCATGAAGTAATAAATGTTAAAATAAAACACAGCAAAACCTTAACTGTATACATTAAAGGTGATTCTTATTAAAGTTAATAAGTAATTCAGTCAAGAAAAATTAGTGACTTTCTCTTTTTCTTTTGTTGTTTGATTAATATTTACGACGTGGTCAGCAGCTGCAGGTTTACGCTGCTGTCACTTTAAGATCTGATGCACAGTTCAAATATTTTGATGCATCAGTATTTCTCCCAACTGTTCAGGTTTACTTAAGACAAAGCCAACTTCATTTACATGAATAGTCTCCAAGATGAGCACGTGTGTAGCAATAACCTATTAGAAGCGAAAGAGAACTCGGCATTCGTACACTGACTGAGAGGCGTGTTCTGTGAGCGAACTTTGAGTGTGTGCACACATAAATCCGTCGGCTTTCAAGTAGCCTACTGGACAAGACTTAAAAACACATGCAAACACTATATATAATAATAATATTATATAATATATTATCGTAGTGTCTATTTTAACTAAGTGCAAATAGCCTGTCTTGTTGGCAGAGGCTATTTACACTAACTCCGCCCACCTACATGTAATTGATTTAGTCAACAATACAAAAGATGGCTGGAAATCATCAGCTCCAGTGGTACAGTTGGTAAAGCGCATACCAAAGTGTTTTTGATGCGACTGCCCCAGGTTCGAAACACTTTTGCCAAAAAAAAATTCTTCCTTTTCAGATCTCATATCACATCAGAAAGGCATTTATTTTTAATAAAATTTCAGGAAATAATCGAAAAAGTAGAAAATAAAGTATTGGGTAAGCTTAGGGTAGGTGTAGGGAGGGCTTTATTTTTCCAATAAGGTGGCATTCATTTAATAGTTTGAATTAGAATTTACACGCAATACGTTATTATTGCATACTGTTTCATAATGTACTACAATACTGAGGTGCAGATAATTGCCACTTTTTCTAATAAGTAGTATAAATAGCAGAAAATCCTGCTATTTTACCATATAGTGTAAACAGAATCTATAGCTATTTGCACTTAGTGTTAATAGCATATTGCTAAAAAAAAACCTGCTATTTTCACTTAGTGTAAATAGCCTCTATTTCTCTAGCCGCTGCCTTTTATTATATATTATATTATATTTATTATATTATATCATATTACATGTCTTTCTTTCTTATATTTTAACAAACTTCACTGCTTATTAAAATCACAAAAATATGTTGTTTGCCAAATCAAAGTCATATTGTGCAACTAACACTAAGAAAAAAACGAAACGAAATTATATCATAGAGAGAACCCCACAGATCCTCATAACTGTATTTCAACGTCAATAATAAGCAAATACTTAACTTTCTATGACAAGGCAAGGTTAGTTTAGGTTGTGAAATGTCATGTGATGTCACTCCCAAAAACCTAATGGTAATAAGTGACTGAGGCATAAATGGATTTTTAAGCATCTCTTGATTACCAGTGTTGTCTTCTGATCGCCCATAAAGAGGCTCTTCTCTGGGTTGAGGGCACCATGCCAATGCGTGAATCTCATCATCATGCCCCCTCAGCCGATGGACCACCTCCCCTTTCTTACTGATGTCTATCACTACTATCATTCCATCCTTATACCTTTAAGAGAAAACAAACAATTAGAAAGCAACTCTGAGCTCTAGATGAGTCTACAGCACTCTATGATCACAACCAACTCATTTTAAATAATATTACAATGATATTTACCCTACTGCGATGTAGTTTTCCTCATGCGGAGAGCAGGAAATGCAGAAGATTGTTCGAGGTTCGGGAAAGAAGCTCTGGGTGTCATTACTGCTAAACCAATAGCACACTACAATGCCCTTTTCATCTCCAGTGACCAGCAGAAGTTTCTGCAATGGAGACCAGTGAACTGCAGTGATGGTGCTCTGTTCAAACAAGACCACATATGGTATGTCAGTCACCATAACTGACATTGGATGATCAGTTCTTATTTTTTATGAAATACTGCAGTGTTTATTGTAAATGATTTATTCATGTACAACGTTATTTAAAAAAAAATCATGTGTCATCATAATCTTAAATCAAAATGGGGGAAGAAAAAAAAATCAAATCTGTTTTACTTGGATATTAGTCACAATAATAAAACAGGAAAGATGATCACAATTTTTGTTTAACACTGATTTTAACACTGTTGTTGTAAACTCTGCTTAATTAAATATGCAGCAAAAGCAGTTATGAGTTTATGGCTGTCATGGAGTTTGTGGGGAGAGAAAATGTTTCTCATTCAGGAAGCTGTTCCACTATTCTAGCAGAATGACAGTAGAGGTTGTCAGAACTTATAGATAAAAATTGCCTGATGTTAACTACAAATTAGAGGCAATGAAATCGCCGTCAGGGTAAAGTAAAGTAAAGTAAAGCTGTTATTGTTGAGTCATGAAGTTACACTTTTACCACTGTAGAAAACGGCAGACAGAAAGTTGTAATACAGTACAAACTTTGCTATGGGAACAAACCTATGAGCCAGCCACAACACTTTAAGCATGACAGGTAGATTATTCACTCACTTGGTGGACATTGTGCTCTTTCAACATAACTTTCTGCTCAGCATCCCAGATTTTGACTGTTTTGTCATCTGAAGTGCTTGCACAAATGTGTTCTTGTCCATCATGGGAGCAAAAGGCAAAACCAGAAACTCTTTCAGTGTGCCCAGAGAGTTCACCTGCAGAAAGAAGATCGGATCGATGTAAATTTGGAAGAGCAAAGCATTGAATTAAACCATCCTGAGCTCTTACCTGTTACTGCTGGAGATGCTGCAGTCACATTTACCAGATAGATTGTATTTTTTGCTCCAAAACCCAGTACTCCCTTTCTATTTATGTCACTGCAGCGTGAACAGTACCAGTTTGGAGAGGCTGGCAGATGTCTTTGATGCATTGTAGAGAAAAATGACCGCCGCATCAAGATCAGAGAATAAATTCACGGATAGTGGCAGTGAAGGTACTTCTCACATCTACTCATGCTGCCGAAAACACACCGGCTGCCGAATATCGACAACGTGGGCTGTAAAAGTTATACGGAACGCGAGAAGGGACAGTGTTGCCATAGAAACAGTCAAAAGTTTGTTTAAGACTGACATATTCAGTAAATATGTTGGTAGAAATATATATCGTATGCCTTATTTGTAATTAGAATATTTTTGTTGGAAACAATTCTACCAACGATAATAAAACGTATAACTTTAAACTCATTCTGCAATGACATTTGCCGTAAAGCAAAGCGTCGTAACATATTCAACCGATTCTCATTTCCGAGAGTCTGTTCATTCAGATAGTTCATTTCAAAATATAACTTTCGCGATTCATTTGAGTAACGTTATGTATTTTACATATCCTAGAGTCAGTCCGTGATATCGCAGCGTGCTCTAAAACTCTAAAAGCAGTAAAACAATGTAGGCACCTATTGACGTGTTTTTTTTATTATTATTTATTTATATGGGAGTAAGTTATTTTGTAAATTAATGCATCCCTGTTCAGTTGTTGCAGCCACAATTTAGCGCATAAAACAAAACGCAGTCCTAAAGAGTATAAATATATATTTGCACTGAGACTGGAAAATAAGAAAATGCAGTCTCATCTTTTACATCTAACGAATAAATCAGACCTGGGGTTCTGTTTCAACGGATGTGTCGGTTCAACCGACTCACTACAAAGATCCGAATCAAAAGAACGATTCGCCCACGAATCGGACATCTGTGATAATCAATATGGCGGCCTCCGTGGTGACATGGGCTGGTGAGTCAAACAAAATATACTTTCTATGTATATTTATGTATGCGTTTCAGTTCATTTTGTTTTAACTGGAAATTATATGAACATTATTGATAGGTTTAACCGCCATCGGTCGTGTCTGTGGACATATTCGCTCTAGGTAAGAAAATCACATGCAGCTGCTGTGCAAAGTAAAAGGGCAACGACTACTAATATAATCAGTGTGACTGTGTCTCATTACATACATGGATACCTACACTGTAGATAAATAGCATTTCTGGGCATCAAACGTGCTATATGATGCTAGGTTTGAGACGCAGCCTATTTATTGTTTTACGATCTGTCTTGCTTTATTCAGGTTGCTTGGATGTTCATCTACGTTATCTCAAGTGTCATGTCTTCACACAAGTACAGAGTTAAACAGCAAACACTGGGAAAGGAAAAATCTGATTGTATATCCACCACAACAGAAAGATGAACCACGCAGATCTGCTGTTAGTAATTCATTTAATTTACTTTTGCATGTAATTAAGTTCAAAATGGGGTTGAATTATTCTGGGTTGACTTGTTTTTGTTTGTGTATAATAGGAGATCTATCACTGCAGACGTCAGATTAAATACAGCAAAGACAAGATGTGGTACTTGGCTAAACTGGTGAGTAATATGTGTAATGACTTTCATTTATTGATGGTTGCACCTCAGTAGGTAATATGGCACATGCATAGTGTATGAAGTAATGATATATAGTTTGTTACATTATTTTAGTGATAAATGTTTTTACAGATCAAAGGTATGACCATTGACCAGGCACTTACTCAGCTCGAGTTCAACGACAAGAAGGGAGCTAAAATAATCAAAGAGGTAAAAAAAAAAAAACCAAATAGTTATGTGATAGGAAAATCTGTTGCTTAAATAGTATTGATTAAAATATGTATTTGCTGTGAAAAAAAAAAGATCATTCAGTGTCAGTGTGTTTTAAAATCTGTAGTGAGTTTTATTTTTATGGTTGTGTTAAAGGTTCTGTTGGAAGCTCAGGATATGGCAGTCAGGAATCACAATGTGGAATACAAATCAAATCTATATATTGGTAAGTCGCATACATGCCAAACATCAACATGAAAACTATTAGAAGGTTTTTTTTTTTATTTATTTATTTTTATATTATGTTTTCTTATTTGTACATTAAAAAAGTTCTAGAAACCTGAACCTACTTTTATAAGCGTCTTTTTCATCAGCCAGTTCTGGTCTCCCTCATGGTGCCATTGGGATTTAAACAATCCATGGGGTTTAAACATTTTCAATAATCCAAAAATAATTCGTAAGCAAGCTTTTTTTGGACACCACCAAAAAAAAAAAAAAATTATCAAACCAAACACTTTGTGTTTGCAAGCTAAGACACAAAATAAATCTATATTTTTTGCATAAAATGCATTATTTTATGTGTATGTATGCTTCTTTTGAAATTTATTTTGGCTAATGTATTTATATTTTATTTACAGCTGAATCATTCTCCGCCAAGGGAAAATACCTGAAGCGTATTCGTTATCATGGACGTGGAATGTTTGGCATCATGGACAAAGTGCACTGCCACTACTTTGTAAAGCTTATTGAGGGGGTCCCACCCAAAGTCGAGCAGAAGACAGGATTCGACCAGGCCAAGGAGTATGTGGAGCAACTAAGGAACCGAACAATTATTCACTCACTATAGTTTCAAAAGATCCTTGATGTTTTGTTAATGTGTTCATGTAAATAATAACTGAAGAATAAATGAAGAAATCATACCAAGCACAGCTCTTGTTTTAACTTGTGGTTCACTGTGTGTGTATATGACTCAAAGATATACGTGTATATGGCTTAAAGTTGTGTACAGCTTTAATTTTTTTCCCTGTACATTAGAGTGTAAAATAATGACTATTATACATTTTCAGTGTAACAATAGTTTATTTACTAAAAAATCCTGTCAGGCATATTTAGAACAGGAATCATTAGATGACATTAAACTAGTTTGTTTAGGAATCACAGTGCAGCCCACAAAAACTAATAAGTTATAATTTTTAAGTCTTTGCCGCTATCCTTCAACCCACTAGGTTCTACCTAAATGTCAGCAAGTTGTTTTTAATTACTTCAAATGTAATTAAAATTTAGCATGATCAATTTTTCTTATATTTTTAACATTTCTGGAGGTTCATGTGACACCAAAGACGGGAGTAATGGTTGCTGAAAATTTAGCTTTGCCATAAGAGGAATTAACTATATGTTTTAATATATTTTTAAATGTAAAACTTATTTTACATTGTAAAAAAAAAAAAAAAAGTCACTGTACTGTATTTTTTTATCAAATAGATGCAGCTTTGGTTAGCATAAGAGACTTTCAAAATCAATGAAAATCCTAATTATTCCAAACGTTTGACCCAGACTGTACATATTTTAAATAACATGGTGGAGTATAGTAGTTTCTTAAATGTCCTGTGTTGAAAAAATGGTCAAGAAAAGAGATCTGAATTACTTTGACATGGGACAAATAGTGATGGCTACATGACCAGATCAAAGCATTTCCAAAACAGTAGGGTAAGTGTACCCATTGAGCCCACCAATATCGAAGTTGATTTGTTTTTCACAGATATTGACATGGACAAGAAAAATCAAATGCAAGATTTATCTCATTTAAAAATGTATTAATTAGTTGACGTACACTTTAGAATTTAAAAATAAGATACTTTATGATCCCGCATCGTGATTTATTTACAAAATATTTAAAAAGAATTGATTTTAAAGAAGTAAAACATCAATATATTTATTCAGTGACATAGAGGTGTTTTAAAAATTCCTTTTACTAATGTTTGCTACCACTTGTCACCTGTACTAATAACATTTAACCCCAGCCACTCAGGACCTATAAGGACTGTAAAAAAAAACACACTAGTCCAAACCATGTTTAGATCACCTCACCTAACATTTTTCTTTCATTTTAAACTTAGCCTGTATAACACAATCTAGCTTCTTGTTTACAGTCTACTTGAAGACACCCTGAAATCTTTAGGGCTCTCTAGGGCTAAACTGAGAAAGGTCTCCTGTCCCTGATAAGCATCAGCTCTGATCCTGGCCAAACTGTTTTGCTAGAGCAGACCTTTTTTTTTTTAAACTGTGCCCCATGGTAAAGGCGACATGCCTTCACAATTTTTGTACTATAAAACATCAGCAGACATCCATTATATAATGGTGCTACATAGTGTGTAATTTGTAGTCCTATCTAAATATTGTTGTAAATTATGGTAGTAAGTGAGGTTAAGGTAAAAGCACACAAAAAGCTTATCTTTAAACATGTTCACTCAGAAAATTGATCAAAGATCAGAATTAGAGGGATTCGTCATTGAAACATAAAGTGGGCTTAAATGGTTCCAGTGAGTAATGGTGAAAAAAGACAATGTTTTCCTTTAAAAATGTAAGGTATATTTACAAAGACATGCATGAAGCCTAAATATATTGTGGACTAAGCTTCATAGTGATTTTCATTGTCCCCACAAAACATCTAAAGGGCCCCAAAATCACCTCAGACCCCAGAGGGTTAAGAAATGTTTTTTTTTTTTTTTTCAGGGTTAGCTTGTGTTGACTATATTGCATGTGTTTTGTGACTCTGCACCATTTAAGCCCATCTTTAAAAGTTAAAAGTTAATTTATGAAAATAATCTGCTCTGGAAAACAATTTATGATGCATTTATTTGTAAATGAATGTAAAATGAATCACAAAACATTTAGTGTTTGTAGTTCACATGCTTAATTTTTCGTCAGTCTATCTTTCAGTAAGGCTAATGGTTTGACCTTGAGATTAGCTTTGTGCGCATTTAAAGGGGTCATCAGATGCTTATTTTCCACAGGTTAATATGATTCTTTAGGGTCCTAATGAAAAGTCTATAAAATACTTTGGTTAAAATTTCTCAATGGTAGTGTAAAATACACCCTTAATACCTTGTCAAAATCAGCTCTGCAGCAATCAGCCCATTCTGTTCCACGTTCCTTTAAATGCTAATGTAACATAGACACATTTATGTAGATCAGGGGCACATTCGCTTTACAAACAAAAGTAACGTTAATCCTCTGTGTCTTAAGCGCCTCAGATGTCGGGAGTAGGGGAGCGCGGGGCACAACCATAGACTGTAAAAAATATGGACGTAGTGTCCGTGACGTCACCCGTAGGTTTCTGTAGAGCAATTTTGAAGCTCTTAGTGGGCGGGAGTCGGCCGTCGCCATCTTGGAATCGCATCACTGCACGTCACTCTCAGATAAAATGGGCAAATAGGCGGGACGTGGGTGGAGCTGGTTGCTAAAACCACGCCTACCTAGCGTGACAGTGGTGACAGCAGCAGCAATCCACCTGTCACTCAAGTGGCCACGCCCTGACGGATTCCTGACGGAATTAAACAGATGAGTTATAAAAAAAAAATCACCCCCCTCACAGCTGAAATGAAGGGCAAAATTAGCTGTATAGACCAAAACCACTATTTGAACCAGGCTGTAAACATATTTTTTTCTGCTGTGAAGTTGGGCATTTTAACATGGGGAGTCTATGGGATTGCCCCCCTTTGCAGCCAGTCTCTAGCAGCCAGTCGATGAATTGCAGTTTTAGTCACTTCCGTGTTGGCTTCAAGAGGGAGGTTGCCGCTTGGGCACAACCTAACACTTTTTGAATCTCTTAGTTTGTGTAAATCCACGTAGGGTTCAGAGCATCATTTTTTATCCACGTTATTTTCACACTTATTTTATTTTCGCAACTAGTAAACGCCGTAAATTTGGTTACACTAGCGTGTGTGGAAATATTTAAACCACGCGTGTTACAACTAACCCCGCGTTAGATTGTGCCCCGCTCACCCATAAATGATGACTGTTATGTTCATTATTACATCCAACAGCAGAACACATCAATTGCTTAATCGGAGACATTCTTCTCCTACACTGGAGTCTGTTCTCAGCTTACTCAGCTCATCAGGGCGGCTCTAAGGTAAGACGCCAGTGACAATCAACTATCATGGGAGCGACCTCTGTCGGTGTGACGTCACACAGACAAGAAGCTGAGAATGGCTTGATTTGAAAAAGGGGATATTATTTTCACAAGTTAAATAATGACCGGGTACTTGTGCATTGCTCACCTGAAGAAGAAATTGCATCAGGATGTAGTATGGGAAAGGATCAAAGTGTTGCCTTTGCTTCTGAATTCCCCTGATCAAAATCCTGGGATCTATGGGATGTGGTGGACCAACAAATCCGATCTATGGATGTATCGATCTATGGCCCCACCTTGTAACTTGCAGGACTTAAAGAATTTGCTTTGCTGCCAATGTCTTGATGCCAGAAACCATACAGACACATTTCGAGTCTCAAGGAGTCCATGCCTCAGCTCATCAGAGCTGTTTTGAAGCAGAAGGCACAAAAAACTG
>JAHKKF010537844.1:0-18077 GCA_019740295.1 Labeo calbasu
TAATTTTCATCAGCTGTTACTCCGGTCTTAAGTGTCACATGATCCTTCAGAAATCATTCTAATATGCTGCTTTATTATTAGAATTATCAATGTTGAAATCAGTTATTATTAAAAATATTATTTTTGGAACATGTGACTTTTTTTTCTTTTTTTTTTTTTTGATGCATTACAAGTTAAAAAGAACAGCATTTATTCAAAATAGAAATCTTTTCTAACAATGTAAAACTCTATCCTATCACTTTTTATTAATTTAATACATCCTTGGTAAATAAAAGTTTAAATTTCTTTCAAAAAAAGAAAGAATAAAAATTTACTGACCCCAAACTTTTGAACCGTTTATTCATCAAAGAAATCCTGAGAAAAAGTAGCACAGGTTCCAAAAAAATATTAAGCAACATTTTCAGCACTGATAATAAATCAGTATATTAGAATGATTTCTGAAGGATCATATGACACTGAATACTGGAGTAATGATGCAGAAAAATTTAGCGTTGATCACAGAAATAAATTATATTTTTAATGTATATTAAATAGAAGAACATTGTTTTACATCGTAATAATATTTCACAATAAAACAAATAAACACAGCCTTGATGAGCATTAGAAACTTATTTAAAATGCATTACAAATTTTACTGATCCTAAACTTTTGACCGGTAGTGTATATATATACATAACTGAATATCACAAAATGTTCCTATACACGGAGCGAATGTTTGTTCTAGAGATGCAATATCTGTGATTATATTCATCTATTTTTGCATCCTCACCTTCCCCCACATCTCAGAGGTGAGAGAAGCAGATCCATGAATATTTTAAGTAAAAAAGAACCTTATTTTTGTGTTTGTTGTTGTTGTCGTATACCAGATGGCTCATGGGAAGCTTTCTTTCAATCATGATTATGTGACCTGAGTGAAACTGAGAAAGGGATTAAGATGTTTTCTGTAGTGGAAGGTGAAACATCCCCCCATTCAATAGCATGAGCTACTTGGCAATTCTTATAAAGTAAGTTAACAAAAGAAAAGAAATGCCAAACCAGAGCCGACTGGCAGGATGGAAACACAAAGGCTTATCATGAAAGTGTCAGAGTGCAGTTAAAACTGAACTCAACACACACTCAGAGAGTCGTTTCAGGCCAGCAGGTTTGGGCCTGTGTTGCAAGATCAGTCAGACAGGGTGTTGGATAATAAAGACGTGTAACAAACTTCTAAAAGGACTGATAGCATTGAGCATGTCAGTATGAGATAATCTTACTGGAACTTTCTCTGGAGAATAATGTTTGCGCACTTAATATTTCACTTTCAAGCTCTTAGTGTGTTACTTAGTATTGTGAGTACAGTGGAGTTCAAGTGGGGATTTTTTTTTTAATGTAAAGTTTCAGGATTTTGAAGAATTTTTTAAACAAAGAAAACTGAGCACGATCATCAGGGTTTTGCAATGTTCGATGGATTTTCATTGGTGGTCTCAGACTTTTGGATGCTGTGTGTGTGTATTTATTTCTTGGACTGTTCGTGCACGTCGCTCTCATACGCTAAACAGGTTAAGCAGGGGTGATCCAAGCTTTATCTGAGGCGGAACTAGCTCGGTTCTGACTAATTTACTTCTCAGTTTCTTGGCCACACCGCAAACTGCTTCAATTCGAGTCGCAAAGTCCAAAATTGCTGCTGGCCGGTATGAGGTTGAGTCGCTGCTGGCGCGCAGACGGGTCGAAACACATCCCGCAATTAGAGTCTTTGTTTTTGAAAAGCGGCACGGCTGGAGGTGGAGAAAGTGTCAGCGTGCATGAGCGGGAGCGGCGTGAAGCTCCTGGTTCCTCAAGGGTTTTTCAGCAAGCGCTAATTTGGGGCCCAGCCAGGCCTCTGTGATTCGCATGGCCCAGCGAGCTGACAAGCATGAGAAACAAAAGAAATGAACTTTTGTGATGAAGCTAAATTTACTGCAAGAAGAAAAGGCAGAGAGTGCAGAGCGGAAGCAGTCTACCTTTTAAAACTTAGTATTAAACTTTGATGTGTGTTTGTGCTATGAAGATGAATGATACCTTTGTGATCAAAATAACTTATTTTCTCTCAAAAGCCTTTAGCATTTTAATGGATATGAGACTGTTATTGTATTTGGTCTTGGCGGAATAAATAGGCTACGCTGCTGTTTTTGATTATTGCTGCTGCTGCTACAAAGTACAGGAGCTTGCTACTGCCAATACATATGGCGAGAGATAGGCTACTGCTGCTACATTTTTCCAGTTTAGCTGCGTTAAAAATGTGTAACACATGGGCGGGGCTAGGGTTGGCCACCCCACTCACAACTGCCGCTTCTGTCTCTTTTTTTTCTTGATAGTTTAGTCCTTTTTTTTTAGTTGCAGAACGTTTTTATGGCCACATCAAATGGGAGAGTTTTCAGACGTGCGCTCCAACTTCACTTGAGCGCCAGACGCTAGTCGAACGAACTCGGGAAAGGTACAGATGACGAGGAGCTTCAGTAAAACAACTGTGGTCAGAAGAGCTGCTGTCAGGCTAAGGCCAAATCTTTACATTTTAAAATGATTTTGTTTCTGTATTTTAAAATGTATGTTTTATATTAACATATTTTAATGACAGCATATTTATTGAAAAAAAAAAAAAATCAAAATAAGCAGAAAATAGTACAAACTTTGCTAAAGTGATCGTTTTAAACAAATATTAGCTTAGACATTATTTTAAAAAAAAATATATATATATATACATTATTTACATTATTTTAGCTAAAGTATTTATCTCAATACTGTGTGCCATTTACCCCATGCTGGTAAGCCTTTTACCCTGTGTGTGGGGTAAAAGGCCCCCCTTGCCACCTCATAAGATTTTTAAACAAAATGAACGACTTGTATTATTTTCACACAAAATCTGTTGCTCCATAAATGGTCAATACAAATGTATGTATTTTTCTGCAATTACACACTTTAGGCGCAGTGAAAAGCACATTTTTTTCTTAGGGTGTGCCTTTAGCCCCGTTGTACCCTATATTTAAAAACTTTAATGTTAAGTAGGATTAATCATGATTATTTTCAGGAAAAGAAAGTGTGATTAATTAGTTAATTTTTTTAAACAATTGACAGCACTAAAAAAAACCTGTAGCAGATCTATACAGGTGGAGCTGGGGAGGTGGAAGGTTTGCGCATTGCGAAATGCTAACCAGCCATTTAAATGTAAAGCAGCAAGCGCATTGGCTGCATATACAACATGAACCATTCAGCTTGTGCCAAGTAGTTTAACTCTGTGAGTAGTATCAGATTGCATTGAAGACCCATTAGCCTACACCATCTTGTTTATTTCGCTTTAAAGGTTAGTTCACCCAGAAACCAAGACAATTCTGTCATTAGTTACTCATCTTTATGTAATTCCAACCCCATAAAATATTCATGTATCTTCGAAACACAAATTAGGATATTTTTAATGAAAATAATATGAAATTTAATGAGTGTTGAAAGTCCAGGTAATCAAAATTTTAAAGAACTTTTCAACTAAAAACTAATAGTTTGTGTTTTGGCCACTCATTTACATGACAGCGGGATTTTGGGGGACTAAAAATGACAAACTTTGAAAACGGGTTTCTAAGTATAAATTGTTGAAAACAATACCCGTATTGTTTCTGTGTAAATTATAAAAATGCAAATTTGTGAAAAATTACAAAGTAACATTGCCAACTTCTGGCCTGGCATAAAAATGCCTTAAAATTTTAAGTTCAGTCAACTAAAATAAGTTTAGTCAACTTGAAATGTTAAGTTGTACTAAGTAACAACTTAGATATTTGTGTTTGCTTAACAGATGGGTAAATAACCCAGCTGCTTTCAAATTTTAGGTTGATTCAACTCAAATATCTAAGTTGTCACTATAATTTAACATTTCAGGTCGAATAAACTTTTTTTGGGTTGACTGAACTTAAAATTTTAAGGCAGCCAGGTTCCAAATTATTTTAAGATGACTCAACAAATTGTTTTTTACAGTGTATAAAGAAGTAAGCCTATGGGCTAGACTTCCAGTTCATTAGCCGCTATACGGAAATAACGAAAAGAATAACAGCATGCAGTAAACGGTAAAACTGTTTGCACTACAAACCAGTGTGTTTATAATTAAGACAATACATTAAAATTATATGGTAAGACACACCAATTAGCAATATCAAGCAGCAAAACGAGCTGTTTTGTACAGCTAAAAATAGCTGGACGTGGATAAGACTGGAAGCCAGACCCGTACAATTTACAAATGCCCACGCCCACTAACCTAATTCATATGGGTTAATTTTACAACATCTTAATGACCTTCAAAGTTTTTATTACTTAAGTAGGGACATAAACATCCCAGGTTTCATTAAAAACTGTTGTAGGAGCAGCTTTTAGATTTTCTCCAGAAAATGTAAAAAATGTACTTTTTGCAGTTGTACCCCTGTTCTGTTTACAAAAGCTTCAAATAGGATCTGGTTTCCGTAAGCCAAAAATACACAAGTATACGAGTTCTTTAAAAAAAAAAAAAAAACAGGCTGTGGTTACTAAGCTATATGTTCATTATAGAGGCCATAATCTTTGCACTGTACATTTTCATTTACCATAAATTAGAGAGAAGCTCTACACCAGTCTGCTCAACGCCTCCATTTCCTTTACAAAGCATATGTTTGTAAAGAATAAGCTATGCTAAAACAATATATCTGGACCTAATTGTTTCATAAAAAATGTAGAGTAACATCTCTTGCGTAATCGCAGAAAATAATCCTTCAAAAGGACGTTCTTGCACAGCACTGCCTCTTGTAAACTTTGATCTTTTTTTAGTGCTTGTCATCGCTCTCTTAATCCGACGGTCCTTCTCAGTAAATGTTAATATCCATTTTGTTTGTTTAGTGCTTAAGAATTCCTTTTACCCTTTCTGTCTCATTTCATCTTGTCATTCTTCTTCATTCTCTATCCCTTAAACGTCTTTTAATCCTCGTTCTGCTGTTAATCCTTTTCATCCCTTTGGTTTTCCTAATGTTACCATCCTTCAATGTCTTGTTCTTTTTTAGTCATCCGTTCTTCCCTCTCCATCCCTCTTCCCTTCTGCTTTCACCCCGCTCTCGTTCTCTCTCCATCTTTTACCCTATATTTAGTCGTAATCCCCTATTTTTGTTTCTGCATCTGTACTGTGCTCAACAGCTGGGCCTGAATTTACACAAAGATCCACACCCACATGCTCACACACACCACTATAAACACACAAACATGTACACACCCCAGTAAACACACACACACAAGCCTCTGGAAACCCACATACCCCAGTAAACATGTTGTGCCTACATTTTGCTCTCTAAGCACACATGCAAACCAGTGCTGGGGAGCTACTTCAAAACTGCAGCTTGTCAAGATAAAATATAGTTAGAATTTAGCTACACTGACATTTAGAAAAACTAGCAAGGATATTTTGCAACGTGGAAGTAAGCTATTTTTTGTACATGTGCAAGACAAGTAACAAATAAAAAATGACAAAGTGCAGTAAACGGTAAAAATATTTGTGCTGCAAACCAGTTTATGATGAATACATTTAAATAATATAAGAAATACCAGTTTGAACAATCAAGCAGTGTAACGGACTGTTTTTGTACAGCTAAAATAACTGGAAGTGAATGAAACATGAAAACAAACAGCTGTGCCCGCTCTTATGGTTAAAAATAAGATGGAAAAAACTACTAATTAAAAAAAAAATAATAATAATAAATTTTAGTGGTTAGCAATTTTTTGTTCTATGCTATATCTTTAAAGAGATAGTTCACCTCAAAATGAAAATTTGCTGATAATTTACCCACCCTCGGTCCACCCAATATGTAGGTGATTTTTTTTTTTGTTTGTTTGTTTGTTTTTTATCAGTAGAACAGTAAAAAAGATTTTAGCTGAAACTGTGGTCCTTGGTGATTTATAAATTGCAGTGGCTACCAGCACTTGAGAGTCAAAAAAAGCATATATAGGCAAGACAAAATGAATACCCGTGGTTCCTGATGGTATATCGAGGTCTTATGAAGTGAAACAGTCAGTCTGTGCAAGAAACTGAACCACGTTATTACCTGTAATCCATAGTTTTTCTTCAGTGTTTCCTGTAACTACAGCACTGAATGAGCTGGCAAAAACTAGCATCATAGAATCATGTACATTGGTATATTGGCTCATTTTGAGTCAGAGTGACTGTCAGATGTCCAAAAGTGAGTTTTGGTTGAGTAACTTATGAGTCATTCTATAATTAGGAGTACATTTAGAATTTGACAATGTGAAGAAAAAAAGTTTTCCTGTTTCCCAAAAACCCAAACATGACCTTATATAGCTGCTTTGAAACATTCTATATGTATAAAGTGCTATATAAATAAGGTGATCTGGAATATGTGTATAAAATAACATCTATGTTTGCTACTGTCCTCATGTTTCCTTTACTGGGTAACACAGTTGACAGGTAACCTAGTTGACATTTTTGGTGTTTTRGGCCTATGTTCAACATGGAAGCCTAGAACTACTGMACATATGGTATGTTTAGAAATGTATTTTCATAAACAAAACATAAGTTTTAGTTAAATTGTCTTGTTAAAATTTGCAGCAATAATACTTGTGTAACACTGTTGACAGTCAATTAATCCACGCTTGACACAGGTTTGCTAGTTTAACCAATATTAGGGGAAAGAGAGAGAACATAACTTCTAGTGTTTCATCCATGTGCTTCTAGAGGAAATATAATCATACTGTGCAAATTATGCGAAAATTGGACAAACCATTCCTTTTTTGAGGGGGGATTTCTGGTTGACGATGGTTTTTCGGAAGGCAGAACTATAAAACTAATTTAGATTTGAGGTAATTTTGAGAGTAGAATGAGCAACTTTACAAAATCGGACAGTTGAATACCACTTGTTGTATGTGATATAAACATCATTTTTGAACAAAAGATATGGCTTTTTCAACATATAGTAGTGTGAATGTGAAAAATATAATTGAGTACTAGAAAATTAAGCATCTGGGCTTAATATTGGTGAAAATATATTAAAAATATGCTTCACGCACATGAGATGTACCCACAATTATAGAATGACCCTTATAGATGTAGATCTGTGCCAGTCGAGCTGCGAACGGTTTTTCGGACAGTTCAGTCCAATTTAGTGAACTCTATTCGAAAGAATGATTCGTTTGTAATTCCCGGATAGTTTGCCTGATGCTATGGACCAGAGGTAATATTTGGACTTTATTGGATTTCAAAATCTCAACAGCCATTCGCTTCCATTATAGAGCCTGGAAGAGCCAGGACATTTTTAATATAACGATTGTATTCGCCTGAAAGGTAAATTTTTCACTAATGCACCTTTGTGCTACTTATGAATGAAGTTAAAGTGATAGACCACCCACAAATCAAAATTTTGTCATTTTTTGTTGATACAGTGAAAGTCGTTAAAAACTGAAACCGTTTGGTTACCAACATTCTGGCTATCAAGAAAGTCATACAAGTTTGGAATGACTTGAGGGTGAGTAAATGATAACAGAATATTATTTTTTAAGTCAGTGAAGCTGTTGCTTTAGGTTAGTTACTCCCCAGTACTCGTCGTTGCACACACACAAAGAGCCGCAGGCAGTGTAATCCTTATCCTTGAGGGCTGGAGGCGTTCAGCAGATTTTCTAGCTAACTACAAACGGGCCGGCACCCCTGGAGCTTTTAGGTAAAGCAGTGGTTTAATTGATCGCAATAAGACAGTCATTAGTTTGCATCCCGGAGAGACACCCTGCCGTGTGTGCGCTGGACAGCGACATCACAGTCTATTCTGTGGAAGAAACTCAAACGAATTTATCCCGATTTAGCACTCTCATTACTGCTTCAAATGAAGGGAGGGAAAATGGCTGTAACTTTGAAGAGGCAAACAAAACCAGTTGCTTATGTGTGTGTGTGTGTGAGTGAAATTGTTTCTTCTGACTTTATGCTGCATGAAGGACATCCTTTGATGGCTGTGGTGGTGAGAAAAACCAGATGTAGACAAAATAGCTGATGAAATTAGTCCCGAGGGACATTTCTTGTGCACATGGTGAGCAAATGGTGTTGGCAAGCTGAGGTACAGCCCTGGGTAGGTGGTGTTCAGGTGGGCGGCGCTCAGGTGTTTGGATGGGAGACTGTGCTGGTTGTCTGGCAGTCAGTTAAGATTCCTTAGTGGAACATTAGCGCTCCTTTTGTGCTGAAGTGCCGTTATGGTTGACATGATTCAAATCACCTCAACCTGCTTGTTATGTTTGACTGTTTACCGTTGTCACAGGTGACTGTAGCTTGTGTACTGATATCTTGTTTTCAAACAATGTAGGGCATATTTGCAGTGAAAATAATGGGTAGCTATAATGGACAAACCAATAAAGAGACGTAAATTCCGGAGACTTTTTGAATGTTTTTTTTTTTTTTTTACTTTTTATTATTTCCAGGTTTTCAATGTGGTCAGACATTTTAGACCCCCCTGTATGAAGTGTAAAAGTGTATACAGTCTTTGTTAACTATTAACAAACATGTTCAAATGCCTTGTGTAACATCAGTGGATCTTCAAAAGTCTTTATTTGCCCTTCCAAAGGTCTTAAATTGGAGTGGAAAGTCTTAAATTCATAAAGTCATGGCATTAAATGTAGCATGCACTGCAAAAAAATGGAATATCTTTGTTAGTATTTTTGTATTTTCCATATTTTTCATTGAATCAAAATTCACTAACTTGAGATGCAAAAAAAATAAATAAAAAAAAAACTATAATTTATTTTATTTTATTTTGAGAAATGGAACAAAATTTAGTTTCTTTGAAACGAGAACAAATATCTGTTTATATTTGACCGTTTTTTATTATAAATTCACTCCATTTGGGAAAAAAGTCTCAGAAAACAAGATGTATGATGTGTCAGTCTTGCATCTTGATTTATTTTATTTTATTTTCACTGTAAAACAAGACATAAATACTGAGGGAGAACACCATTTTTGTGCAGTTCGATTAGATGATACAGTAAAACTTATCTTCATATTCTAGATAGTCTTTTTTTTTCTTTAAATGTAATTAAAAGTAATAGAGATAGTTTGGAAGTTGTATTTTCAAACTGTTCAAACACTGTAATACAACTCACTATGTTCTCCTTAGAAATTTACTTTTAGAGAACATAGTGTTGCTTTTAATTTATTTGTTACAAAAAGGTCTTTAAAATAGTCTTAGATGTACCTTAATAAAACTTGCAGAAACCAACTGAATGTCCCCAACTGTCTTTACAGACAAGAACTTAACTGCCCCTGAGTTGATTTGGATCACCTTAAACATCCCCAATAATATGGTGAACATCCAGTAGAAAATCAAATACAAAATCGTGTACTTAAGAGTAATCTAGTGGTTATGCCAGGAGGAATACTTAAAATGTATTGGCAAAAAGCTTTCAGGATTATTGACTAAGCTAACACAGACCGTTTGACATCCGCACAGCATAGGATCAACTCAAAAAATGCCAGCATTGTTCAAATGTTGTATAAGGTCCTTTGTGTCACACTAGACTAAAAACACAGAAACCAATGCTGTCAGGATACAAATATTAATGATTTTAAAAGCTGAATGTTTCACAAATCGCTCAATATTGGTATTATTGATCCTAAAAGGTCAGATAGGGATAAACCGTTTACCCAATATAAACTGTACTGTGGGCACTAACAGCGAACCATCTGCCCTCTGAAGAGCAGTTACGAACTTTACAACATACACAATGTTATAATCTCACCACAACTAATCCACTTTAAAAATATGCATATTGTACAGGTTTAATAATCGCTAAAGGCCTCATTTAATCCATGAACTCTCATTTACGGATCAACCCAGAAGGATGCGTAATGGTTTTGAAGCACAACAGAATAATACGTGCCATCAGATATGGAAAGTAGAGTTATATATGAGTTCTATGTGCCACTGAATATGGAATATATAGGTAAACCAACAGATAAAGGCCATTCCATCTGTCAATAAAAACAATCTGATGTGGAATTCCTGATTAGGGTAATGCTTTTGAGAACAAATGGACAGTTTCACACAAAATCCAGAATGACAGAAAAGCAAAAAGCAAGGGTGAGAAATGTTTGGCACTAATTGAATTAGAGACTGAGAGATTCATGCGTTCATACATTCTTACAAAGTAAACATCTTTCCTGAAATTACCTAATAGGGTAAACTCCAATGTGTTCTTGTTTTTCTTTCTTCTGTCAAAAAGAAATTAAAGTATCTGAGGAAAACATTCCAGGATTTTTCTCCATATAGTGGACTTCAGTGGGTCCCAACAGATTAAAGGTCCAAATTGCAGTTTCAGTGCAGCTTTAAAGGGCTCTACATGATTCCAGCTGAGGAGTAAGGATCTTATCTAGCGAAACTATCTGCCATTTTCTAAAGAAAACACAAATGCTCATCTTCCACTATAGCTCGACTTTACGCAAAGGTCACGTGTGACGTAGGTGGAAGTACTGACCCAGTGTTTACAAAAGCGAATGTGCAAGTCAAACACCCTTTACAAACAAAAAGGTAAAACAACGATTAAAGTTGGAGGAGAAAATGAGATGCATTTTGTCGCCCTATACGATGGCTTTTTGAACTGGAGTACACTGTGAAGTCGCTGACACACATTGCAGAGCTAGTGGTTAAAAATTTTGACTGATTGTTTGGCCATAAGACCCTTATACCTCGGCAGGGATCATGCAGAGCCCTTAGAAACTGCATTAAAACTGCAATTCAACTTGTTGATCCCCACTGAAGTCCACTATATGGAGAAAAATCCTGGAATGTTTTCCTCAAAACCTTAATTTCTTTTTGTGACTGAAGAAAGAAAGACATAAACATCTTGGATGACATGAGGGTTAGTAAATTATTAAGAAACTGATCCTTTTCTTGAACTAATCCTTTCATTCATAAGCTAGTGATTGCAAAAAATATATTTTATTTTTTATTTAAAAATAAGTCTTGACATTTTAAATGTAATCAGGGTTATCTTTAATGGAATGCATACCCGAGCAGTTTTTGTCAACTTAAACAAACTTATGTAGGGTTGTAAAAAAAAAATAAAACAGAAATATATAACAGATTGTGTAAGGCACAGGTCTGAAAGAAAGGAAAACACTAGGAAATGCAGGGAAAAAAGAAAAGAATGTCAGTGATTTGTAAAATTAGCCCCTCCAGGGCAAGTCAAATTAAAGTACTTTACGTCAAAAGTGTGGAAAATTATCTGCCGTAAATTCCATTCAGATTGAAAAGCAAACATACAGCACAGATCATGTATCTACAATTCACAAATATGTTTTGGCTATGTTTTTTTAAGGTAATGTGTGATGACTTTTAATAACGTGTCCATATAAAAAATGTTTCAACCTGACAAGCTCTGCAGGTCTTCGGAAAGGTTCGTCTTTTGTGTTTTTCAGTTCAGATCTGCCTGGACATTTTTTGACTATGTTTATTTATTGTAATCATCTCTGGTTCGGATTAAAATCACTAGTCTCAAACTTGACTTACTGTAGTAGCTTGAATCTGCAGCGTCTTTTCATACCTTAATTTGTATTATTATATATATATATATTTTTTTTTACTTTTGAGATGTTACATAATTATTTCATGCCTCATCGAGACAAAGTGTTAAAATTATTAATTAGTGGGTATATGTGGTATTTTATTTTATTTATTTTTTTAATCAAAAGATGGCAGATTTATGAAATATATTAATTTTGTATCTTTTTTTAAAATATGGGACAATTTAAAAATAACTCATCTAAAAACACATGTCTGAAAAAAAAAATCTCTATTTTTTTGTCACAGTTGTATACATTACTTTGACTGTAGTACTTCTGTTCAATTTTGTGAAACTCAAATAGTTTTGGCTCTTTCCCCTGTGATAAGATACTGCACCAAAATGCCTGAAATACACTGTGGTCTCGAGTAAAACCATTAGCCAAGACCCAGATCCAGACCAGAGCCACATTTATGTGGTCTTGAGAGATCTAAAGACCAAGAACACAAGAACAAGACTCCTAATTCCTGCCAAACAGTGCTGATAGTACTCAGTCCAAACTGCTGACTTTCCCTGCCATTTGTTTATTGTAACTATATAAAACAGTCTCTTAAATGGCAAATAAACACTTAGGAAATATTTACCATTAGATCCTAATGACTGAAAGTGTGAATGTTCGCAAACCAAGTTCATTTGAGGTATCTGGACCAAAGAGGTATTAGTAAACAGTATGGCTTCATTGTATAACAATTTTTTTTTTAATGGATTATCATAATGCCATTGTCGGAACATATAGGCATAAACAGAATCAAGAATTTAGATTGGGGATGTTTAAGGTTACCCAAAGAGGATTATCGCAGTCTGTTATCGCAGTCTGTTTATGTTTTCTTCTGGTTGCCTTTTCGTTTCCTGCCACATGAGTTCGTCCCAATCGACTCTTCCAGTGAGCGTTCAGTCTAATGTAATTGTTGGCTTAGGTCACTGGCATTATTTTTGGTTTGAGTCGCTGTTATAAAATATGCCATTAGAACATAGTAATCCATAAATGGCCTCATGTTAATAGCATCACTTCCTCCCATGAGAGGAGAATTGAGGTGAATGTACTCTATGGTTGTTGTATGTTGGTCAGAAAAGGCTTTGTTTTAATATGGTTTAAATGTGCTTCTCAAGTCACCATAGGAGCGTTGTTAGTGCAAAAACATTTTATGGGCAGAGTTCCACTAATGAGCTGTTACGCATACACAGACAATTACAGATTGTACATCTAACCACCGCATAAAGCACAACATCCTTGCTTAAGGCAAAGAATTTTTTTTTAATTCGAAATCCTGAATGCATGAACAATGAATATTCAGTGACAATATATACAGTACAAATACACCGCCATTCAAAAGTTTGGGATCAGTAAGATTTGTAATGTTTTTTAAAGAAAACTCTAATGCTTATCGAAGTTCCATTTATTTGATCACAAATACAGAAAAAGTAATATTATGAAATATTATTGCAATTTAAAATAAGTTTTCTATTTTAATATACTTTAAAATATAATTTATTTCTGTGATGCAAAGCTGATTCTAATATGCTGATTTATTACCAGTGTTGGAAACTGACTTTTTTTAAGATTCTTTGATTAATAAAAAGTTTAAAAGAACAGCATTTATTTAAAACGGAAATCTTTTCTAACAATATAAGTCTTCACTATCACTTTTTATCAATTTAACACATCCTTACTGAATGAAAGTATTCATTTGTTTTCCCAACAAAGTAAGTAAAAAATGTACTGACCCCAAACTTTAAACATTGGTGTGTATTGTTAGAAAAGATTTCTGTTTTAAATAAATGCCTTCTTTATGTTTTAACCATCAAAGAATTCTGAAAAAATATCACAGGTTCCAAAAAAAATAATAATAATAATTAAGCAGCACAACAGCTTATTAGATGATTTCTGAAGGATCGTGTGACACTGAAAACTGGAGTAATGATACTGAAAATTCAATTTTTCATCACAGGAATAAATTTTATTTTAAAGTATATTAAAAGAGAAAACCACTATTTTAAATTGCAATAATATTTCACAATATTACAGTTTTTTCTGTATTTTTACTCAAATAAATACAGCCTTGATAAGCAGAAAATACTTTAAAAACATTTTAAAAATCTTGACTTTTATATGGCAGTGCATATACAGAATATAGTGACAGTCTTGATATTTTTGTTTATATATTATTTCATAAATTTCATAATAATTCAGTTTTAGTAATATTGCAACTTAAACTTATTTTATTTCAGTATTTTCAGCAATGTTTGTCATTTTCATTTAGTTTTTTATCCAATATTTATGTTTTATTTTCTTTCAGCTTTATTTCTATTAATGCAAATTTACTCATTTTAGTTTTCGTTACCAACATCACTGTTTCTAGGGGATTGTTAGACCGTTTCTAAGATGCCAGGGCATTGTTACATTGCTTTTATGCGTTCTGGGTGGTTTATAGCAATCATTCTGACGCTCTGTGAGTTCGTTCAATATAGGATTATCAAACTGCTTTAAATGGGTTGCTTGTGAATCTTTGAAACGGTTCATTAAAAGTGAGTCATTTATTGATCAATCAGACTACACTAATCGTGCTGTATGTTGGTATTCAAGCAGCCTTTACATCACATTTCATTACATTCAGACTGCAAATTTGCAAGTATGATATTTGTTGATTATTATTGTTATATTTTAAGTTTGTTATAACACATTTTAGTTGTTCTTACATTTTGTTGTTAACCTGGAAAAAAAGATATCGCAAGTAAGGTCTAGAATTTCAGCATCCATTTACAGAACTAACAAATCCTCTCCAGAATCTCTCCAGACAGATTCCTAGCTACTCATTTTCTTTTGTATATCTGATCCTTTAAATTCAGGGTCATTACCAGGAGATTTAGCAAAGGCCCGCAGATGTCTCCATTTAGCCTTTCTAATTGAACGCAATATGTGATCACTTGAGTTTTTCAAACACAGGCCGTACCTTGTCACTCACCTTTCCCGTCTACCTCAGGCAGTGATTACTGATAATGGCATTGGCTCTTTGGCAATCTCATTCCCTGCCTTTTATGCTCAAAGTTCTGCCTGTAGGGATCGAAATATGGTGCTTTAAAAATAGGAGATTAGTTCGGAACGGTGCGATTTAGCAGACCTCGTTTGGCTCTCTCTGCCATAAGTGATTGTCCTTCCCCAGATCATTAACCCTGGCACTGTTCGACAGCGTAATGAGCAACCGGAGGAACACTATAATACACGGTGGTTATGAAACACTCACATTGTGAGAGAATACGATGGCATAATTTTTCACAGACGCACATGCGCACACCCACACACACGGACCTATTACGAAACACTAAGCACTGAGATTCAGCAAAGGGAACAAAGTATTAATTCCCATGAATCTGTGCCATAAATATGCTCGAAAATAGATATGAAAATGATAAAAAAGAGCAATGATGTTATAAAAGCAGATTTGCAGAAGAATTATAGTGATGTACAATTTGATGATATTTGGGTCTCTTCAACTACTGTATGATTACTGTATAGACCAAATGCTTTTGCACATTTTTCTGAAAGTCATAACTATTTTCACCATATCTTAAATGATTTATTGTTTATTTAAATTCAAATTATTTATTTAATTCAAATCACATTAAACAATAAAACTGCTTACTCGTTCATCTTAATTTCATAGCTAGCATTTTATGTATCCTAAATACACACAATTAATTACAGTTGAGGTCAAAAGTTTTCATCCCCCTTTCAGAATCTGCAAAATGTTAATTATTTTACCAAAATATATGGGTTCAAACAAAATGCATGTTATTGTTTATTTAGTACTGACCTGAATGAGAGATTTCACGTGTTTACATGTAGTCCACAAGAGAAAATAATAGTTGAATTTATAAAAATGACCCCACTCAAAAATCTCCTTGATTCTTACATGAATGATTAGGAGCTGGGGGGTGAAAACTTTTTACCATTGAAGATCAGGGTAAACTTATTTAACTTATTTTGTCTTCTGGGAAACATGTGAGTTTCTTCTGTAGCCTCTGAAGGGCAATACTACATGGAAAAAATATAATATTTAGGCAAAATAAGAAAAATGTACACATCTCCATTCTGTTCAAAAGTTTTCACCCCCGGCTCTTAATGCATCGTTTTTCCTTCTGGAGCATCAGTGAGTGTTTGAACCTTCTGTAATAGTTGCATATGAGTCCCTCAGTTGTCCTCAGTGTGAAGAGATGGATCTCAAAATCATACAGTCATTGTTGAAAAGGGTTCAAATACATAAAAATGCAGGAAAACCACAAAACGAAACAAAACCCAGCTGTGGATCATTCGGGTAACAACACAATATTAAGAGTCAAAGGGATGTAAACTTTACAACTGTGTCATTTTTATAAATTCAACTATTATTTTCTCTTGTGGACTATATGTAAACATCTTTTATGTGAAATATCTTATTCAAGTCAGTACTAAATAAACAATGAAGTGCATTTTGTATGATCCCTCTTATTTTGGTAAAATATTAACATTTAAACTTTTGACCTCAACTGTATTTAAATTTTCACAGAATTGCAAGTTAGAAATCGCAAAATATTTAAATATAAAATCCTATTAAAAAGAAATTTTAAAAAAAAGAAGGCATGATAAATAATCGCAAACGCTGTATAGTTTAATCACATTCTGTGTTGAAAATGGTATTTAAAATATAAAATTACTGACTCCTTTGTCTTGTTTAATTTCATAGTTAGCATTTTATGTATCCTTAAAACAAACAATTATTACAAACAATTAAAAACAGAAAATTATTACACATTATATTAAAAGGAATTAGAAAATATTATAAATAAATGATGAAGTCTTGATAAAAAGTTACCAAAACTTCCAATCACAAAACATCAACCCCTGGGAAATAAAAGTGCATATAGTTAAAGAAGCACCCTTATATGGCTAATGAATAGCAGACCAAACATTTTGAAACACATTTAAAAAGAGGTTTCCATAGAAGTTGAGGCCAAAAGAGGCATTTCTTGGTTGTTTGAGTGAGTCAGATTTTGGCAGTGGTAAAACCCTGCTTTTACTTTTGAAGTATGAGTCTTTGTTAGCCATTATTTTCACCCAAACTGCTTGGGGGTCTCTTTCTTTGCTAGCTATTGTAAAATGTACCGTTATGTTAGCATGTTGGCCACTCTTGAAGCTATGCGCAGTAGGCGTTTGGCGTTTGATCTCACTCCTGAGATAGATCAAAACCTAATGAGCGAGTATACGTGTGTTGATCTTTCCCAGAAATCCGTGCATTCGTACTGCGTTGCATGACCTTCAAGGCAATAGGATACAGGTTGCATTCTGCTCTGTTTTCCTTGATGTCTCTTAAAATGTTTTATAGCAACGTTAGCATCTGGATTTTCTTGATCTAAAAGACCTACCGAGACTTACCTCAGATTTGTATCCTTTTTTCTAGACTAACTTGGAGGTAGTGAAAGTCGAAGCTAGCATCCAGCTCTTAAACCTTTCTCAAGTCCAAAGGCCCCCTGGAGGGTGATTTAGCAGTTAGCTCATCACACCAGATGTTTAACCCACGCTGGATGAGGATTAGCATCCAGGCTAGCACTTGAATTAATGATTTTACGAGGGTGGATGTGACGCTGATTGTTTATATCCTCTCTAGGGTGTTCTATGGAAAGTCTCGAGAGGAACAGAAAATGCAGGAAATAGTAAATGAGTTTAATCACAATTATGCTGTGCTGATGCAATTGCATTTTGGGAATGAGTCTGCTAAATGCTGATGATCCGTCTACGTCAAACACTTGAGTGTTTTTTGTTATATATATATATATATACACAGAGTATATAAGTATACAGAGTTGGACCAAAAGATTTAGTCATTTTTCATCATCCCTGCGGGATCGAGATCTTTTGTCAAGGACACAGTGGTGTTTCTCAACATCCCAGAAGGAGGATGTTAGCACACTGAGACTGAACCATGGTGTTATTGGAAGTTGTCCATTTTTCTACTCGGGCCCCATACCAGTTATAAGCTTGGAGCAACAAAATTAACATTTCTCAGATCATACTTGAAAACAATTTCAAATTTATTGTGTTTAATAGATTACATTTTCATGTAAAAAAAAAAAAAAAAAAAAAAAACATTTAATTAATTAAATAAGTAAAAAAAAATAAAAATAAAATGCTAAGTAGGCAGCAGTATGTCCCAGGAAAAAAAATCTATCAAAAATCAGAGGTTTCAACATGAACTCAGATATTTTTCAGTTTTTCAAAGATCAAAAGATCTGATTACCCACTTTAACTTTATAGCATTATATTTTTACAGTATGACAACAAATGTCTCCTTTGTGTCTCTTTTTAATTTTAGGAATATATATTTTAACCATTTAAAATGTAAAATTTTAGGAGAAAAATCTGAGACCATATTCTTGATTGCCCTTTCAAAAAACATACTTAATATGGACATATCAGGATGGCTGGATGGATGGACGAAAGGACATTAGGAGCAAGGATGGATGAATGGATGAATGGA
>JAHKKF010537844.1:18127-31617 GCA_019740295.1 Labeo calbasu
TCCTTCTGGAGCATCAGTGAGTGTTTGAACCTTCTGTAATAGTTGCATATGAGTCCCTCAGTTGTCCTCAGTGTGAAAAGATGGATCTCAAAATTATATAGTCATTGCTGAAAAGGGTTTAAATACATAAACCAAAGAATCTGTGTGACTTTTCTGAAGAACAGCAGGCAGTTTAACTGTTCAGGACAAACAAGGGACTCATGAACAATTATCACTAAATAAAAAAACACAGCTGTGGAGCATTCAGGTAAGAATCAAAGGGATGTAAACTTTTCATTTTTATAAATTCAACTATTATTTTCTCTTGGCGCTAAATGTAAATGTATTTTATGTGAAATATCTTATTCAGGCCAGTACTAAATAAACACTAAAATGCATTTTGTATGATCCTCCTTATTTTGGTTAAAATAATTAACATTTAGCAGATTCCGAAAGGGGGATGTAAACATTTGACCTCAACTGCATATGTTGAAGCTGCACATTCTATTTTTTTGCCATTAGTCGAAATATATGATGAGGCTTCTTTGTTTCACTTAACATAAACTGAAGCCTCCTGTCTACTTTCTAAAAAAAGATTGGAGTCAAAGCGTAACAAAGATTAAAAAAAGTTAAAAAAACAATAACGACAATGTATGAAATGTATTAAACATGACTTGAGGAAAAACTGTATAAAAGAGTGTGCAGACACAGACTCTATAGATTCTCTGCAGTCTCTCAGCTTCATTACCTCTAGTAATAAAGTCTGTATTCTGGCATCAAAACCTCAAGACTTCGAGAGTGATTTTGCGGCTGAAGCCATCACAGTTGAAGCCATTCAGGCTGCCATTTTTCTCGGAAAGTGATGAATGGTCAGAAGTAGTGTGTAGTGTGGGTTTTTTAGGAAATGTATATTCTTGCTGGACCTCTGCTTCTCGTAAATACTACCATGTATTGTTATTTTTTGACAGACGTCAATGTTGTGATATTCAAATGATGTGAATTTGAAAACTGATAGATTGTAAGGTCATAATTATTTTGTTCTCAGCATATATTCAGTGCAGTTATTGATGACCCTGAGTATGTTATATCGATGTTTTCAGTTCTAATATTTAAACCGACAGTCAGCTTAAGTTTCTGACAGCCATGATAACATGCATGAAGAGTGAACATTTTTTTTAGGTGTTATAAATGCTTTTTGCATAGTTCATTATACTTAATTTACAGAATTAAGTTTATTTCTTGGTTTAAACAAATTACATCTTTACCGACATCTTTGGCTTGAGCTGTCGCAAAATTACTTTTGAAAATTAAGTTCATTTTCTTTTACCAGGTTTTGATGCACAAAGCTGTTTTTATTGTTTTTTATAACATTTTTGAAAATTTAAATCCATAAAAATGCAGATCCTGTTGTAAATAATAATGAAATATCACTTTTTAAAACCGTTGTTCCATTATTATCTCTTAGCATATCTGTTCTGAAGTCTTAACATGCACATGCAAAGGGCACTTTGTCATATGCCAGTAAACAAAGTCAATTTTATAGCCATGTTCAACTTTATGCAGTGCTGTTTAGACTGACCACTGTCTATCTTGAAGCAGTTCTTCAGACAACGTCAATGCTGAGTCACTAGCTATGTTGCATGCAGCCAAATAATTTGTTAATAATCGTGTTAATGGCTTAATTGGACTGAAAAGCCTTCATGTAAACACCTAAATTGGACTCATTTTGATCTGAATCTAATCTCGGTCCGAATGAAAGGCCTGCTGTAGATATGAAACAATCTATTCAAGAGGAAAGTATTAGCTATGCAAATCTTTGGATCTGATTATTTTCACATTTTTGCATGTGGCAACTGAGATTAGTACAAATGTGATGCACAGTTTAAGGTACACACACAGTGCTTTCAGAATCAGAAATTACACTGAATTCATTCTGACTGAGAAAAATGTGTGCATTTAAACATACCAGATGTGACATGTCATCAAAGTACTACATAAGCAGTTGAGGAGCAGCCGTCTGACTCAGTCAGCTCAGTTCCTCAGAGTGGCTACATGAACTCAAAAGTCTTATGTTTTTGTCTGCCAAATATTGCATGCATTTCATGTTCAATGAAGAAAGTGCCCAAACTGCTCTCATTTCTACACTGCCCCATAGGGTCACATAGGAGTTTTTGAGATCCATTAATCTTTGCCCACAGTACTCACAGATTTATAAACTGTTCTTTCAGTTTTTTCATCCATAGATTTGTAAACCATATTTACACACTTAAGTTTGGGGACCGATTCTCACTATAAACTAACCATTAATTACGACTTTTGCCTCAGACTCCTAATTTGCTGCTTATTAATAGTTAGTAAGGTAGTTGTTAAGTTTAGGTATGCGGTAGGTTTAAGGGATCTGAAATATGCTCATGCAAAATAAGGCATTTATATGTGCAAATACGAAAGAACTACAACATAAATTATTACTTACAAAATGAATGCAACCTGGCAACTTAGAATGTCAGTGCAGTGACCGTTCGCTAGGATGCAGCTTGGCTGTAAGTGCTTGGTTGTCATGGAAACGACACTTCATGTCAAATTGATGCATATATACTTAAAAAATGAACCTCAACCTGTTTACCTTTTTTATCTTGTAGAAGTGTGGCCATCAGCTGTAGTTTTTTTTTTGAGAAAGAGAGAGAGAGAGAGAGAGAGAGAGAAAGGGAGAATGAGGCTTGACGATATGGGCAATTGTGTTTTTTCATCAGGCAAATGGGAGAAGTTTCTCACTTTTAATTCTCTTTGGATAAAAGCCTCTGCTAAATGAATAAAAGACTGGCTAATAACAGTCAATAAAAGTAACATCAAAAAATAATAATGCCCTAATGTAACTAATGCACTCCCAGTAATCATATCAGATAATACTGTATCACATCAAATATGGTATCTACATTTTGTTTAAATGAAGTTCCAAACGTAGGTTCGGGAGGAGCCTAATCATTCAGTCCTGTCAATCATCATTATGAGCCTATATAAGCAGATCTCACTGCACCGTCCCAGCCTCAATTCTTCTGGCATCCCTCCACCTCCCCTTCTCCTCCTCTATTTCTGTTATTCTCCCTTTAGGTAATATCGCAATGGGGGGTTGAACTCTGCGCTCAAGCCGAGCCTCGAGTTCGAGCCTCCATTAAGGACAGCTAGCCAAGTTTGTTTACCATTGCCCATCAGGACTGGATGGGTAGGCGAACTTGTGAAACAAACAATTAATAACCTTAGTTCATCTGAAGGCGGAGATTCATAAACTGAGAGGAGGGGTTATAGTGAAGGCGGAGATTCATAAATTGAGAGGAGGGGTTATAGTGAAGGCGGAGATTCATTACCTGAGAGGTGGGGTTATAGTGAAGGCAGAGATTCCTAAATTAAGAGGAGGGGTTATAGTGAAGGCGGAAATTCCTAAATTTTATAGTGAAGGCAGAGATTTCTAAATTAAGAGGAGGGGCTATAGTGAAGGCGGAGAAAAGAATTAACTGAGAGGTGGGGTTATAGTGAAGGCGGAGATTCATTAACTGAGAGGTGGGGTTATAGTGAAGGCGGAGATTCATAAATTGAGAGGAGGGGTTATAGTGAAGGCAGAGATTCCTAAATTAAGAGGGGTTAAAGTGAAGGCGGAAATTCCTAAATTTTATAGTGAAGGCAGAGATTTCTAAATTAAGAGGAGGGGTCATAGTGAAGGCGGAGATTCCTAAACTGAGAGGAGGGGTTATAGTGAAGGCGGAGATTCATAAACTGAGAGGCGGGGTTATAGTGAAGGTGGAGATTCATGAACTGAGAGGAGGGGTTATAGTGAAGGCAAAAATTTCTAAATTAAGAGGGGTTAAAGTGAAGGCGGAAATTCCTAAATTTTATAGTGAAGGCAGAGATTTCTAAATTAAGAGGAGAGGTTATAGTGAAGGCGGAGAAAATAATTAACTGAGAGGTGGGGTTATAGTGAAGGCGGAGATTCATGAACTGAGAGGAGGGATTATAGTAAAGGCGGAGATTCCTAAATTAAGCGGAGGGCTTATAGTGAAGGCAGAGATTTCTAATTTAGGAATAGGGGTTAGAGTGAAGGTTGAGATTTCTAAATTGAGATAAAGGGTTATAATAGAGGCAAGGGGGTTTTGTCAGGGGGATATTTGGTAGAGAAGTATAATTTATATTAATGCATTTGGAGGACAGTTTTTTCTGTTTTATTATGAGATTTTAAGCATGTACGCATTCCCTGGAAATTGAACCCAAGAACTTAGTGCTAATGATGTTCCGCTTTGTCATTATTTATTTATTTTTGGCACAAACAACTTTAGAAGTTTTTTTTAAAAAGTGCATGCTTTAATTTTCTTGATTATGTAACTGTTGTGCACTTCTATAAGTCACTCTTGGAGCAAACAGTCAGTGAGAACAATGGTACACCTGAGCAGAACAGTGGTAGATTTCATCAGAATTATTGCATATTCACATTAGCACAAATCAACTTGCATGGCATGCTCGCAGATTTAATTACAGCAAACACTGCAAACTACTGTGTGAATGAAACCAGACTGTCTGTATTACACTTTCATTTGAGCAAAATATCACAGTGCAGACTGCTAAATTCCAACATGTTTGCTGGTGTTTTCTGTAACGTCAAGAGAATGTGTGTGCATGGTTGCCAGATTGGGAAAATGAAAGATTAAAGTTCACCTAAACTGAAAATTGCTGAGAATTTACTCCATCCAAGATGTAGGTGGCTTTTTTCCCTTAGTAGAACAGTAAAGAAGATAAAGCTCAAACTTTTTTTGGTGATTCATAAAATGCAAATTCATAGCTACTGGCACTTTGAGAATTAGAAAAGCATATCAGACAAAACAAAAGTAATACCCATTGCTCCTGACAATATATTGAGGTCTTATGAAGCGAAGCGATCTGTCTGTGCAAGAAACTGAACATTGTTTACAACATTATTATATGTAATCCATGGCCTTAGGCGAACATGGATTGATATGATTCTTTTCTGTAAATTGTTTTTTATTTTTCAGACAGCACATTTTAATGAACTGATTCCCATAACTTACTAGTTTATTTACGTAATCACACCATGATGTCACATATACACAATTATATAATTAAAGTACTCATAAATAATGTGAAATGTGGATGTCTAAAGCATATAAAGTGAATAAGAAATGAGAAACCACAAAAAAAAAAACATTAATTTCACCCACTTCAAGTGTTCGGTTCACACATGCACATATTGGCGGCTTATTAGTCTTCAGTTCAAGTCGAACTGTTTCCTCAATTTAGCTGAGCACTGAGTGAATTCATTTACTTTAGGATTATACACGTCAGTATTTTGTCTCATTTTGAGTCAAAGTGACTATCAGGCATGTCTGAAAGTGAGTTCTGATTAAGTAAAAAAAAAAAAAAACACAAGAACCGGTTCATGAACCAGACATCACTCCAGATCATTTGTCTAAATCTCTGGATTTCGGGGAATAATATTACAGGTATTGTAAATAATGTAAAAAATGTTCAGTTTCTTGCACAGACCAATCGTTTCTTTTCCTAAGACCTCAATATATCGTCAGGAGCCACGGGTATTGCCTGTATTTGCTTTTTTGATTCTCAAAGTTCCGGTAGCCACTGAGTGAAAAGCTCTTGACACCTGTAGAGCGGCAAACCAGCTTGTGAAGGCTTGTTACCAATGGAAGATAACACAAATGCCAAATGAAAATGAAGCATTTTCAGGAAAAATAACCAGCAGGCAAATATCACAGCAGATTATGCTTAGTAAATCAATAAATATGATTCATTGTGCAGCCCTAATGGCTTGTATTGAAAAGAAACATGGGGGAAAAATGTGTGTGAAACCAGTAGAGATTTGTCGTTGCAACAGCAGGTTTTGTGATAATGGTTCTTGAATTGACAGTCGGCATAAGAGAAACCACACTGCAGGATTCTGCCTCAAAACTTCTGTCACTGGCAGAATCTCATTGGAGCTAGCAGCGGTCATTAATCTGCTGTCAGTGAACATGTCAAACTACTCCCCAAAGACTACAGATTTTAGCCTAGGATCAGAGTAATTTTTTAGGATTAGCAAAATTGTTTCACAAGGGCAAAATCGTTCAGTGTGCAACCAGCTTAGGTATTTTGATTCTGTTTGCTTTGCTGACTGAGAAACTTCAGATGACTTGGTTAGAGACCGGACTGAACAAATGTAAATCTGTTTTGCAATTTCATTTGACTGATTCCTAAATGATTGGCATGGCTCATTTAGTCGACAGAAAAACTGGACACGCATAACTCCTAAACTTTCTCAGGTAGGACAGGGCAACATGGCCAAAAATATATATATATATTTTTTTAATATTTTAAAATATTTATAAAAATGTATTAAAAATTAAAATGTATTTTATTTGAAAATGTATTAATTTATTTATTTTAAAATTGAATTTTTCCAAATCATACAATATCATTATGTATCACAATATTCATTTACTGTTAATTCTTTCCAGGGAAGGAAATACTTTCCAAGTGTTTGTTAAACGTTCAGAATGAATTTTAATGTAACTTGTTTGTTCACAATTAAACTCCACAGAGTTCCCTTTTAATTTAGGGCTTAAAAAAATGCATTTTATTTGCCCCTAAATTCTGTGTTTTCCATTTTATTTTTCCTGCTTTCTTTGTTTTATAATTTAAAACTAATTTATCATAAAAATAGTGTCTAATTAAATGAATTAATACAAATTGAACAATTGAATCAATCTTTAAATATGTATTCAAATGAAAATAGAACAATTAATTTACCATAAAACATTACATTTATTTTTTGCCAAAAAACAGCAGAACTGTATAAACTAAAACATGGATGACAAATATCTTTTCAATGGTAATATATTTCATAATTTCTTCAAGTTAAACCACACTCTTATTTTGTTAGGTTTCAGTGTGTGTTTTGGTAGTTTTTCTCAAATTAACCTTGAGATGAAGTTCACACGTTCATGTCTCATATATTGAGACGCAGATGCTAAAATCACTGTGAGCATCATGTGTTTTGTGTATCAGATGAAACTACACCAATCACACAGATCATGCGGAACATGCCGACTTATTAGACACATGCACTGACTGCTGCCGCTGCATTTATTTCCACTGTGGGATCTGCTGTTAGATGAATCCATAGAGTCAAAATGTCTAGAGCTTATGATCGTTATCAACTCAATATATCGTTTATCACCCAGTCTATTCTCAGTTGGGGCTCTCAAAGATGCTATTGGTCTCTAACCTGTTCCTAATGAGCCTGTAAGGCCTTAGAGCCACTTTGGCTAAATTGTGCATTGTTTCTTCTCTATTCTTCTCTAAGGAATTTCTACTAATGAGAAATACCAGGCCCACCCCAGTATGTCAAAAGCATATGGTGCAATGCTTGCGTTTGAATGAAAGGATTTCGACTGAATGCAAATATAAAGAAGTACTGTAGGCATCGTTTCATCCGAGAGCATTTAAAATAGCTATTTTGGCCATCTCCTCATACAGTATATGCAGACTGCTGTGAAGTAACAGTGTGATGCATGCCGAAGGTGTGTGGGTGTGTTTTACTGTCTGCATGGCTTCATGTGTGTGAGCATGTGAGGAGAGGAGGAGGATGCGGCTGCCATGGTAACGAGGGCTGTGTATGGAGGACAGCAGCCAGTCGCAGGCAGCCACAGAAAGATCTATCCTTTTCTCCTCATTCCACTTCCACTTTTCCGATATAGAATACGATCTCCAGACCAGGCGTTTGATCGCGCTTCTGTCCCTCCTGCCCGACGCTTCAAACGCTTCACCTCACAACACTCGCATCAGACGCAGGAAACGCGCACGCTTCCAGGATGGCAACCATCACCTGCACGCGCTTTACAGAGGAATACCAGCTGTTTGAGGAACTGGGAAAGTAAGTTCTAATGGCTGCATTTCTTTAAAACGATGCAATGGTATGTTTGTGCTGCACGATGGCCCGAGATGTGATTTTCATTCAGATGCAATGCTTTTGTAACATATCAGCTGAACTGTTAGACAGCTTGTCCATTTGCTGGAAAATATAGAACTGCAAATCCAGTTTCATTTGAAACCAATCGCAGGGTAAAAATGGTTTGAACGTAGCATAGTATGAAATCACTGGAATCACAATGTGTGGAAATGATCAGTATGTACTAACTTGGGAAGGCACATAATGCAACTTGCATTACATAACAAGCAGACACAGGGTGGAGGAGATCCACAGAGGAAATGACTTAAAAGTTCAGCGGTGAGATCTGAAGAGCGATTCCAACATTATGCCATTAACAGTGCATTAAAACAATCTCATGCTTTCAGAGAGATTAAAAAAAAAAAAAAATCACAATGTGGAGTTTTACCACAATCATAAAATAGTCATAGCATACCAAAATGGGTTTTGCCAATTTCTCAATTCGTATATATATATATATATATATATATGCACACACATATTATATATATATATATATATATATATACACACATCAAAAGATACCCGAGAAGAGCCAGCAAATAATTATGACTAATTACATTCATAAACATTGGTGAGTGTAATTCAGATGCTACACACTTTCAAATTCAGATACCTGTGCGCTGATGCATATTAATGCATATAGCACCAGTAACAATGCTGTGAAATGTTGAGGCAGAAGTACAAAAAAATCTGTTTGCTTCCCTCTTTCCATCCACCCACTCTGTACTACAGCATTTTTTTCCTGAGCGAGTGCACTGTATACTTGTTTTCTTGATTTGAGAGCATGTAACACCTCTACAGAGATGGGTCTTCAACTCCATCTGGCCTTGTGCCCACTGCTCTACTCCCACACACACCCTCATACCGAACACACACACACACACACGTCTTTTTCTGTGGGCAGTCAAACCGCTTACATAATTGCATTTGTGGGTGGCAATTCAATTCAGACATTGAAATATTGCATAATCCAATATATTACTGCCTGCCTAGCAGGTAAACCTGCGTCTTTTTCTTGAAGTTTACATTCACTGTGCAATGCTACACTCAATGTTCAACATACAGACGTTGCTTCAATGTTCTTCTGATTTTTAGGGGAGCCTTTTCTGTGGTGCGGAGATGTGTGAAAGTTCTCTCAGGGCAAGAGTATGCTGCGAAGATCATCAACACAAAGAAGCTGTCTACTCGGGGTAGGTGCACAGATCAGTCCAATGAACGGTTCAAATGCTATAACACCATCAACTTCATCTGTGGTCAGTCTTAAGCCCCCATTTGACTTTTTACTTGTAGGCTCATTTCGTATTATCTGGAAAGATGTTTAGTTGTGTATGTCAAGTGAGACACGTTATTTTAAGAAAATGCAGTCATTAAGTATATAAAGGACAAAAAATAACATCAAGTCAAACATCACTTGTACCTTATAACAATCCCTCACTTTCATTTGTCACAAATACGTGGGCACATTTAGGTATGACATTCACTAATGGTAACTAGTGAATGCAGTGTTGAGGTCAAGTGCAAATTCAGTTTTAAAGCCCTAAGTGCCCAAATACAGCCGTTGTGCTGTTATTAACATCTGACATAGATTATATAAGTAGGTGTCAGAGATGAGGCCAAATTGTCTCAGTTTTTGTCTATTTACCCTAGTTAAAAAGTAATAGATTTAAAAATGCATTTATTTTATGCTAAGCATAGTTCAAGTCTATTAATGTAATTACTGACATATCGCTTGAGACTTACTATATAAAAAAAAATTGTAAGATATAAAGATTATACAACTTGTGCACAATGCACAATTCTAAATATTAAGCCGAAAATGTCACTTTTGAAGAGGATTGTGTGATCTTTAAATAATATCAGTCTTTAAATGCAAATATTTAAAGCGTACCTAAGGTATACTTGTAATAGCTCCACTTTAGCACAATCAGATATACTTAAGTATATCTTTAGTTGGACTTCAGCACTACTTCCGCACAATTAAAGTGCATTAAGTACAAAATTAGTTGTTTCAATTTAGCAGACTTAGTATACTAAAAGTACAATTGCAGGGTATTTTTGTTAAGTACATAATATGTAAATGTATTTGTAGTATACTTAGCATGAAATAAATGTATTTTAAATACACTGTAGTATATTTATTTTTTACTAGGGTAGTCATGGCGAATGTTAAAAATGTATTGTCTTGCAGTGTGGGTCTAAATGCTATTTTATTGCTTATTGCGGTTGGAAAATATGTTGAAAATAACTGAACTGAAAAATTGGTAAAAGAAAACAAGCATAAAACTGAATTATGATGGACATAAGATCCTGGAGTACTATATATGCATTTGTCATTTTGTTTAAAGAAATTTCCTTACAAATGGTGATTGTTGTACGATTGTCATAGCTGAAAAAAAGGAAGGCTTTTTTTCCTGGAAGCTGATATTGTAAAAGCTGAAAGTCAAGTAGAGCAGTAGGAGGCAGTGATATACCCTGAAGGCAGCCGCACACCTCCTACACCGTGTTGCCAAGCACACATCATGCTATATGCTTCAAATAGTAGCTACTGTACTTGCATTGTTGTTTTAATGGGTTTTTTAACAATGCAGTGTGCATGCGATCCATCATCGCAGCTAATAGTTTTTCTATCATCCTCTAAGAGCCGACAGATTCAAACACATTACGTGTTTCTTTATTACTTTATAATAGTAATGCACATTCTGAGAAGGGACATTATGTTCTATTCTACTCTATTCTATTTTATTCTATTCTGCATTTTAATATATCAGTTTCAGTGTGTGCTAAAACAGAGGTAGTAACATTTGGTAAGCAAATAATGTGAGATTTCCAGAAGAAGGAAAGACAAATCATTCTTTTTTCTGTTCAGCACATAGCAGTGGTGGCCAAAAATACTGGCATCCTTGCACAATTTCTTCCAGAAAACTGTTGAAATTAAAACATTTGTTATCCATAAATGTAAGCGTGCAGTTGAACAAAACAAAATAAGCTAATTACACAAAGGAATCCTTAAATGGCCTGGTCAATATTATTGACACCTTCTAGATGTAGTTAGAAATAATTAGATTTCACACAAATGCTTTATTTTATTTTTATTGTTTTACTTTGCAACTGAACTTTCTTGTGCCGAGATGAAAGTGCCTGCAGTATAATAATCATGCATTCAGCCAGTTTGAATAGAGAAAATGACTCATTCTCCTGTTTGTGTTACTGTGTACCGCAATGAGCATGAACAAAGGAAAGAAAACCAGAGAAATCTCTGAGGTCATGCACAAGATTATAGCCAAGCATGGACAATCTCAAGGCTACAAGTGCATTTCTAGAGACCTTGGTGTTCCTCTTTCCACTGTACTTAATGTTAGCAAGATGTTTAGGTGCCAATGGCATTGTAGCCAACAGCACTGGATGTAGCCACGTAAGAATACTTGATAGAAGATTGCAGTGAAGGATTGTTCGAATGGTGGAGAAAGCACTTCTGTCAGCTGCCACCAGACTCAAGATGACCCTCAGACACGAGGTATGACAGTTTCTTGCACCAGCACACTCACTCAGCAACTTGCACCATCCGTCAAAAACTCAAAGAAAGGAAGTTATGTGGTAAAAGAAATCCATGAGGATCCCAACTGTCTGACATAAGAAAGCCAGACTGCAATTTGCCAGATCATGCCAAAATACTTACAGAAGAATGTCCTGAAGACAGATGGGTAAACCATATAATCTCTTAACACCTTCCCTAGCGTGAAACAAGGAGGTGGTTCAGAGATGTTTTGTGGTTGCTTTGTTGCCTCTGGCACTGGGTGCCTTCAGCAGGGAATAGCTACTCATTATCTACTCATAATGCCAGAAATTCCCTCAAACATTTCAGCATAAAAGACGATCGGGACAGATGATGGAATGTATCACTTGCACGTTTTTAAGTTTTACCAATTCAAAGATTCAAGCACAAGATGACGCGAAATAGAACCCAATACAAACAATAGAATATTCTTGTGCTCTCTGAGAGACTTGTGTGCGCCAAAGCGTGCACACGTACAAAAATATGTGGTGACACTTTAGAATACTGTTCTGTCATTAATGAATAATTAGACAGGAAAAAATGCACTATTAACAATCTAGTAACTACTGTTAACTAACATGAAACTGTGATTATAAATCAGTAAGTAATAGCACTCAGCTGAACGTGGTAGTTCACTGTTAGCTAACTAGTAACTACTATTTTTTCATATGTCCCAGAGAACAACTAAGAACTACTTTATACATATTCATAATTAGTGTGAATAATGCAAAATGTAATGACTGAAGAATTGCCAAACCTTCAGAGGGGATTACTAATAGTTTGGATCAGTATTTTAAAGTGAAGATCATGATAACTCCCTAATGACTGAATTCTTCAGTCATTACATTTTGCATCATTCACATTAATTATGAACCTGTATATACACTGACCAAAATTATAAACGCAACACTTTTGTTTTTGCCCCCATTTTTCATGAGCTGAACTCAAAGAACCTCAAAGAACTGAACTCTGTCTAAATCTGTGTTAGTGAGCACTTCTCCTTTGCCGAGATAATCCATCCACCTCACAGGTGTGGCATATCAAGATGCTGATTAGACAGCATGATTATTGCACAGGTGTGCCTTAGGCTGGCCACAATAAAAGGCCACTCTAAAATGTGCAGTTCAGGGGGTCCGAAAACCAGTCAGTATATGGTGTGACCACCATTTGCCTCACGCAGTGCAACACATCTCCTTCGCATGGAGTTGATCAGGTTGTTAATTGTGGCCTGTGGAATGTTGGTCCACTCCTCTTCAATGTTTGTGCGAAGTTGCTGGATATTGGCAGGAACTGGAACATGCTGTCGTATACGCCGATCCAGAGCATCCCAAACATGCTCAATGGGTGACATGTCCAGTGAGTATGGTGGCCATGCATGAACTGGGATGTTTTCAGCTTCCAGGAATTGTGTACAGATCCTTGCACAATGTGGCCGTGCATTATCATGCTGCAACATGAGGTGATGGTCATGGATGAATGGCACAATAATGGGCCTCAGGATCTCATCACGGTATCTCTGTGCATTCAAAATGCCATCAATAAAATGCACCTGTGTTCTTTGTCCATAACATACGCCTGCCCATACCATAACCCCACCGCCACCATGGGCCACTCGATCCACAACATTGACATCAGCAAACCGCTCACCCACACGATGCCATACATGCTGTCTGCCATCTGCACTGTACAGTTTTGAGGTACAACCCTGCGGTTGTGAGGCCAGTTGGATGTACTACTAAATTCTCTGAAACGCCTTTGGAGACGGCTTATGGTAGAGAAATGAACATTCAATTCACGGGAAACAGCTCTGGTGGACATTCCTGCAGTCAGCATGTCAACTGCACGCTCCCTGAAAACTTGTGACATCTGTGGCATTGTGCTGTGTGATAAAACTGCACATTTTAGAGTGGCCTTTTATTGTGGCCAGCCTAAGGCACACCTGTGCAATAA
>JAHKKF010537847.1:0-20112 GCA_019740295.1 Labeo calbasu
TGCCAAAACACCCACAACATTACTTTAATTACATAATTTTAAATCAACTGGGAAAAACTTGCTACAAAGGTCAAACCTGTGAAAATGTTGCCTAAAAATATCTGCATGAAATGCATGCTGCTTCCATTAGCACAGTCAAAATTATAAAATAAATGTGACCTTGGAACACAAAACCAGTAATAGGGGTACTTTTTTTTAAATTTTTTTTTTAATTTGAGATTTATACATCATCTGAAAATAAGCTTTCCATTGGTGTATGCTTTGTACAACTATTTGAAAATCTGGAATCTGAAGGTGCAAAAAAATCAGAATATTGAGAAAATTGTCTTTAAAGTTGACCAAATGGAGTTCTTAGCAATGCATATTACTAATCAAATATTAAGTTTTGATATATTTACGGTAGGGAATGTACAACATATACATATAATGTATTGTTGGCTACAAATATACCTGTGCTACTTATGACTTATAAATCAGTAAAAAGACCCTAACGATGCACAAAGGTTAAACTATTAATGCATTTTAAGTTTTTATTTTAAGCTTTTGAGAAGTCAGTCCTGTAAACATTATTAACGATTTGTTCTTGAGTCTCACTGATGTGTCATGGGTTGACAGGACTACATGCGTCAGGCTGGTGAGGTGACCTATGCCGACACTAACAAGGGCCGCAAGAATGAGGGAGTCATTGAGTTCAGGCAATATTCAGACATGAAAAGAGCCCTGGAGAAACTGGACGGCACTGAGGTCAACGGAAGGAAGATTCGGCTCATTGAGGACCGACCTGGTGCCAGACGCCGCCGCTCCTACTCGCGCAGCCCCTCCAGGTGCAAACAAATCAATTTTATAATCAAATTACATTGCAGATGTGAGCAGTGTTGGGCTAGTTACCCCAAAAATGTATTATATTACTCGTTACTAGTTACTCCTTTCAAAGGTAATATTGTTGCAACGATTGCAACAATAATTATGAAAATTGATAAGTGATTGAATTTTTAAATTTCAAGTCATTAGTGATTGTGACAAAAAAAATAGCTAGTAACTAGCCATTTTTTTGGATGACTAATATTATAGTTATAAAATGTACTAGTTACCTGGCAAAGTAATATTAGTGTAATGCATTACTAGTAAGTAGTTATTGCCCAAAACTGGATGTGAGAGACATTCAACTGATAATTAAGGGAGACTGCATGTAACTTGGTGTCTGAGACTAGTGATTGCCTACAAGAACTTTGCTAGAGTAAAAGCTACTTTAGAGTTTCACAGAGAACGTGTTTAAAGTTTTTTTTGCTTGCACACATCCCTCAGGTCTCGCTCCAGGAGCAGGAGGTCTCGCAGGAGCCGAAGCCACAGCCGAACCAGTAGCCGTTCAAGGTGGGCGAACTCAAGTGATTTACTATGTTTACTATGTAAACTTGAAGGGACTTTGTTGTAGCAAACATTTAAGGAGAAGTCCACTTCCAGAACAACAATTCACAGATAATGTACTCACCCCCTTATCATCCAAGATGTATATGTCTTTCTTTCTTCAGTTGTAAAGAAATTGTGTTTTTTGAAGAAAACGTTTCAGGATTTTTCTCCATATAATGGACTGATATGGTGCCCCGATTTTGAACTTCCAAAATGCAGTTTAACTGCGGCTTCAAACGATCCCAAATGTGGTTGTAAATGATCCCAGCCGAGGAAGAAGGGTCTTATCTAGCTCTTTTCATAAACACAATACAATTTATATACTTTTTAATCTCAAACGCTGGTCTTGTCTTGTCTTGCTCTCCCTGAACTCTGTGTATAGAAGTACCGACACAGTCTTTGCAAAGTGAACATGCAAAGATCATCAAACACCCTTAACAAAAAAAAAAAAAAAAAAAGCTAAAACGGCTTTTTGAAGTTGAGGGAGAAAATACGATCTTTTTTGACATACCCTAACTGTCTTGAGCCAAAATACACAGAGTTCAGGGAGCTCAAGACAAGACGAGCGTTTGACATTGAAAAGTATATAAACTATTTTTTAATGAAAATAACTAATTGTTTCGCTAGATAAGAACCTTCTTCCTTGGCTGGGATCGTTTACAACCGCATTTGGGATTGTTTGAAGCTGCATTTAAACTGCATTTTGGAAGTTCAAAATCGGGGCACCATATCAGTCCATTATATAGAGAAAAATCCTGAAGTGTTTTCCTCAAACAATTTTTTACGACTGAAGAAAAAAAGACATGAACATCTTGGATGACGAGGGGGTGAGTACATTATCTGTAAACTGTTGTTCTGGAAGTGGACTTTTCCTTTAAAAGCTGTAGTTAGCTGTGTGCAATTGGATGCCATTCATAGGATATTATACCGAAGTCCTTTTTAATCAAGTTAATGTATTCAGTGGTCATCTAGGTAAGGCCCTTTGTGATTTATTTTGTGACCATGCAAGCACAGCTCTTATATACTTGAACTGGGTAGCGGTGAGATTTATACCTGGTGAATTAATAAAACGGTACATTTTAGTATTATAGTTGTGCCGAAAGCATAAATGACTGTTCCAATACACTTAAAATTCATGGTAAATATTTTGTTACTGTTGCTTTTATATACATTGATCAACATTAATCATTGTTTTGTGTTGAATTAATGTTTACATTTTCTAAAATAGTGTTTCAGTCTTGTTTTATTGGCATTTGTATCACTGTTAAAATGGTTAAAAAACAAAAAAATACAATATCCTTCAGATGGGACCCTGGACCACAAAACCAGTCATAAGGGTCATTTAAAAAAAAATTGAGATCTAAATAAGCTTTTCATTGATGTGTGGTTTGTTAGGGTAGGACCAAATTTGGCTGAGATAATTTGAAAATCTGAGGGTACAATAAATCTAAATATTGAGAAAATCACCTTCAAATATGTCCAGATGTATTTCTTAGCATTGCATATCACTAATCAAAAATTAAGTTTTGATATATTTACAGTAGGAAATTTACAAAATATCTTCATGGAACATGATCTTTACTTAATAGCCTAATGATTTTTGGCATAAAAGAATAAAAAAATTATTATATATTATAACAAAATCTATGTTGTTGGCTATTGCTACAAATATACCCATGTGACTGGTTTTGTGGGCCATGGTCATGTATGTGTGATAGACCTACTTCTACATTGCACATTTAATGAAAAGCAGCTTTTTTTCAATACTTTCTAAGTGACTTACATTTTTGTGTTGGTCTAGTTAATATGTTTATTGGCTAAAGGAAAAACTTCCCTTCCTACATTTGATATGCTGTGCATTGCAAATTCTCACATTCATGTTTTTATATTCTCTTTTGGAAGTTGTATAAGCACAGTTTTGATGTATGAATCCACTAGAGGGCAGTAATTGCTATAATAATAAAGTTATGTTTGCCATCAAAGGTACTAATATTAATTTGGTGTATATCTCTTAAACTGTTCTTCTATTTTCCAGAGCCTCAGGCTCACGATCACGCAGCAGGTCAACCAGCAAGAAGGCGAAAGGCAGGAGCAGTAGGATGGAGGAGAGCAGTAATGGAGCTCGCAGGGGAGGTGAAAGCGCCAGGGATAATAGCACGAGCTGCAGCCCCCCGAGCAAAAAGAGCAAACGGGAGAACAAGAGGGCTCGCTCCTATTCTCGATCCAGATCCCGATCCAGATCCAGATCTCGATCCAAATCGGGAAACGACAGGGATCTCTCCAGAGAGTCTGGGTCCAAATCTCAGGAGGCAAACAAGAGCAGCGATGAAGGCCGGGCGGCTGAACGGGCGCACCGCTCCAGAGCTCATTCTCGATCCAGATCACAAACGCCACCAGATGCTGATCTGCGGAGGGAATCTAGATCTAGATCCAGATCCAAATCTCGCTCACATTCACGCTCGAGATCTTATTCCCGATCTCGATCCCGCTCAAGGTCCCGGTCCTAAGTTCAAAAAAAAAAAAAATCAATTTTTTTTTTTTTTTTTTCTCTCCCCCCCTTTCTTTTCCAGTCTAACTGAACATCTTTAAAACAAGAATATATCTTGAATTAAATGTTTTTGTTTGTTTTGTTTTTTTTTACCCTACTAACAATTTTTGTCACTAAATAGTTACATTTTGCTATAAACGGGAGACACTTTGCGGTTAGAGTGGAAAAAAACAAAAAACAAAAAAATAACAAATTCAAGATATATTGTCTTAAAAACAAGAAAAGCAAAATGGTGTGTCTTGTTTTTAAATATTTTTCTTGAAAGTGAGACAGAAATAGACTGAAATTTGTTTTGCAGTCAGTGTCTAAATGTTGTTCTGCCCTTCATTTCCCTTTGCAGCAAACTACATTTGTTTTTTGTTTTTTAATCCTTTTTTTTTTTTTTTTTTTTTTGTCTGATAGTTTAAGGAATTAGGAAAACTGCTTGCTTATTCACAGTTCAGTATTATCTTGTATTGTTAACCTTATGCATTATTTTAGTAGTGTTTTTATTTTAAAATTGCTTGCAATATATTTTATTCCTGAAGAGTGAGTAAAATTAAACTCGCAGTAGATGTTCTTGCCTTTGCATTGTATATTTAGAGCTGTACCATAGTTGTTGTTAAGCTGGGGCAGAGTTTATGGTCTTTTTACAACCAAGTTCTCCATAAAAAAATAATAAAAAAAACTGCCTCACAATACTTTGTCCGTTCAGTTCATTTACAAAGCTGTTTTGTGGTGGGTTTGCAATTTTGCAGAGTCAAAAGTATAAAAACTTTTTAAAGTTGAGTCTCACATTTCACTTTGTAGAATACAAAGGGAGATGTTTTCCATAAAGTATACACTGCACTTCTCAATCAGTGAAAATGGGAGTTCAAGCACTGAAAAGGAAAAACGTGTTGAATTTTCTCCCTCTGTCATCTCCCTAATCTCATTCTTACTTGAGAATTAAAAGCAATCATCACATTATATTGCTAAATTTGTCAAGTGCTAGGAAACTTGGGCCTTACTGGTTTGAAATGACAGCAGGGTGAGTAAATGACTATATTCATTGTTTAATGAACTAAAGGTACTATTAACTGCACCAGAATTCAAGTAGCTATATGTATATTGCATATATGGGCCATAAAAAAATGAACATATTTAAAAAGCATTTAAGTATTAAAATCACTGATGTTTACTGAGATCTTTCAAGTAGGTCCATCTATTGAAACCCACAATAATATTTGAAATATCTGTAAGCTCTATATATAGAGAGAGAGAGAGAGAGAGAGAGAGAGAGATAGCTTACTGATATTTTAAATATTTATGTATTTATATATATATATATATATCACTTAGTAGGTACTTGCAATTGGGAGGTAGCTGTCCTGAAATTTAACCCCTAAATTTCAAATATTTAATTTTTAAATATTNTAAGTATTAAAATCACTGATGTTTACTGAGATCTTTCAAGTAGGTCCATCTATTGAAACCCACAATAATATTTGAAATATCTGTAAGCTCTATATATATAGAGAGAGAGAGAGAGAGAGAGAGAGAGAGATAGCTTACTGATATTTTAAATATTTATGTATTTATATATATATATATATCACTTAGTAGGTACTTGCAATTGGGAGGTAGCTGTCCTGAAATTTAACCCCTAAATTTCAAATATTTAATTTTTAAATATTTTTTTTTTTTAAGTGGGAAAATAATAATAATAATAGTAATAATTAATTAATTAATTAATTAATTAAAAATGTGTCCCGCATTTTTATGTCACTACCGAAACAGTGTATGTTTTAGTCCATTGGCTGAGACTGATTTTAACTACACCCCTACATTTATGATCGGGAAATATTTGTGTCAGTCTCTCTCATAGCTACATGGTGAGTAGATAGGCCCCATCATTTTGAGGTAAATGTGTTCACAAGTATGAAAAATCCATGTGTGACTTTAAAGAATGTCACTAGCGAACACCATTTACTATGATTAAACACGTTTTGAGATTTTCCAATGCATTTAGTATTTATACAGTATGTGTACAACTGCTCAGAACCGTGCTAGCATGCACTGATTAGCATCTTTGAGGTAGATTCAAAACTATCTAAAATTGTCACTACCAAAAAAGTCATGACCGAAACATTTGGTCGAGTTTCTTTGTTTTTGGGTGTTATCCTATAAAATTGTCACGAACGAAACATATAATCATTGTTTCTGTAGTGACAAAACAGAACACATAATCCGTTTTTTGGGGAAGTAAACAACATTTTAGTACAGTTATACAATATTCATTATTTTGGTAGGCCTATCCCTGGTGAAAAACCAGCATATGCCGGTAGGCATGATTTAATGCTGGGATGCTGGTTAGGTATGTTTTGATGCTGGTTTATGCTAGTCCTTGACCAGAACATGACCAGCAAAAACCAGCAAAGGACCAGCTTAAACCAGCATCAAAACATACCTACCAGCATATGCTGGTTTTTTCACCAGGGATGTTTTAGTAGTATTTTTGTATGTGGTTAAAGGTTAAAATTTTGTAATGTGATGTGGTCGCTACCAAAGATTTACTGTCACTACCGAAACATGGGTTGTTTTGTCAAAAATAGTATATTGAATTATCAGCTAATATGTTATGATAGTGTTTGGTTTAATGTATATTTAAACTAATGAATCGCTAACTTTGAAATCAGTATGATCAACGTTTGGCCTTGTACAGGGAAAAACTGGATTCAAAATACAACAAGTCTTATAAAATACACTTGAAATATTGTTAAAATTGCAATAGTTACTAATTTACCTCTGAAAAATCTTAATAGGTCAGTACAACCCTTTTTATTAAATTATATATTACTGTGTTTCGGTAGTGACGAATTTGGGGAGAGGACAAATATTCCAAACCTTTCCGAAAATACAAAACGAGAATTAACTGCACAATTACTAGAAATGTGTGCCTTGCATATTATACAATTTGCGTACATACAAAATTTGTGGAAAAAGATTTTTTTTTTTCAAGACGTTTCCAACTCTCTCTTTGAACCAACTGTAGAATGGCCCGTATAATAGTCTATAAAGGTCATTTGCGGGCAATTACTTTCCCGCGTCTCTATGTAAAAAAATTCCACAAGATGTCGCCAACATTCAGACATGAGGAAAAAGCTGTCCGGTGTCTGGTATGGCTAATACTTCATCTGTGTGCTGCTTATCCATATCTTGTTCCTCTTCTGTTCCTTTAACATTACGTTACCAACCTATTTGTATTCATATCCATCAACATGTACTGACTTTACTCTAAAGAGAACACTAAAGAGAGCTAAATAGCCTGTTGAATATATGTGCTCTGCGCTGCCTGACTGTATGGAAAGCGAACTGAAGTCTAGTCACTCCACTGAGTCCCGACGAAGGCGGCGCTCTCCTCAACACTTCACTGAGGGGAGAACATGAAATGTGGACACTGGCGAACGGACAGACGGTGACTACTGATGATGGAGCGACATTTACCTTATCTGCCTTTAGAAAGTCAGTTCTTTTAACCCTTCAGTGTCCTCTTGTGGAGAGGAAGAGCTGTCATGGGAGACGCGCGCCACTTCGCTCGCGTCTGGATTGATGGAGAACCGCGAAACTTCGCAGCGGGTGAAGAACATCACGAACATGCGTGTCCAGCGCGGTAGAACGATGGAACGCGGACGCGATACATTGTAACAAAGGCAAGTACACGCATTGTCTATTGAGGCGCCTTTGATACATTTGTAACCAGTTACGCCAAAGCGCCAATATCAGTACAGCAACTGACTTGACCTTATTAGAGGTCGATAGATTTGTAATGTTATTGATGAAGTCGAATCTTAAGTTTGGACGCAGATCGAGAAATGGTGCCATCAACATGTAGAGCTGTTAAATTCCATTTGATATACAGAGAAGGGCATAGATTTAATAGAATGAATGAATTTGAGACTGAGCCCACTATTAGGTGGTAAAAAAAGAAATGTTTTTATATCTTTGATCATTTTAGCACAAGCTGGTCAGTCTTTGAGAAGGGTCATCAAGTGTCTGAAATGATAATGAATTACATCAAATAATGGATCGCATTTTTGAACATGGTGCATTACATACAGGATTCACAAATGAATTGGAGATTGAGCCTTTTTTTTGTGATGTTACAGCCACAACATAATATTTTCTGATGCTTGCTGCATGTCAAAAATGATTATGATAGAATTTTCTCTCTTCATTTTACATGCAACATGGAAATCAATCTGTCACAATCAATTAATTTAGACTGTACATGCATTTATGCCAATGATGGCAGAAATATTTCAGTGTTCAGACATGAATTTATGTGAGTCGAATTCAACTCCACATGTAGGGTCCTGTCTACAAAGAGATGACTTGAGTGGTTAAATAGTAATCTGTACAAATAACCAAACATTAATTTGAAACATTCAATACAATTCAGATTGTATGATTGATCCACATCTGCTGTTTATATTTTATACTCTTGTGTAATTAATTTCACCCATTTGGAAACCAGAGTGAACAGCCATTAAAAGTAAAGCTGAACTTGGTAATGGAAAAAAGAGGTCTGGAATTCATCAGTCCAGTCTTTTGATGAATCAGTCCAAACATGTGCTCCAAGATGCATGTACTATACATTGTTTTTCTGCATGGATCTCATTTTACTCATGGAGTTTAACATGATTGTTAAGCGATTGATTTCAAAAGACAGTTTGGGCCACATACTTTGTATTTTTGTGTACTGAAATGTTGCTTACAAGTTCAGTCTGATCTAAGTATTCTAGCAGAACATGCAAAGCATTTCCCATGAGTTTAAACAAAGTCGGCAGAATTGTAAATGACATTTTCAGAGTTGTTGAGAAACCCCTGCCAATGGAGCGTTTGTTATTCCAGAGTGAATTGGCCACATATAATTTCTGTTGTTTTCCCCCTACATTCTTCCTGAGCCAAAAGTGGCATGGACTTTGGAGATTCTTAGTGGTTTAGTTAATTTTTGCCTCGGTCACTGCAATGAGTGGAAGGTTTCCCCTGGACACCTGTTTCTTCTTCAAGATAAACGCAACAACATCAAGAAATGACCCAAAATCAGCAAATCTGGAGCTCCCTTTGGGAATCCAGCTGGGCAGTTTATCTGTCAGTGTATTGAAGAAATATGTCATGCCTTAAAACTAATGCAACAGTTTACAAATTGTTCGAGGGACCGGGAATAGTCTCACTGCAATAAAACACAGCGTCAGCCACTTTACTTTTAAGGATGGTTATATTTAGAATCTATACGATTTATTTAAACAGATTGAATACAGTTTATGATTTGTTTGTGGTGCACCATCCAGAGGCATCAGAATGGTGTTACTGTATGTACACAGCTCTGAAAGTTTATAAAATGTTAACTAAATCTGTGATCGTCTACTGGCCCATTCCATGTTTTCTTTGTGCTGTTTATCTTTGATTTTCTTTTTAAAGTCCAAGATGCACTGGTTCATGCATGGCCAGCCTTTTATCTTTTATTTCAATTTTGACTCATCCAACAGTTTGTAAAAACAGTTACGCAATTGCATTCGAAGTCCATGGGCTAATCATACAATTCATTAATTTGTTTACACAGCACAGTGAGTCAAGAGCTTGACTTGTATTTAACCTGAAACATTCGTTTAATTTATTACTATGCATTAAGTGCATTTTGAAGGCTGTGAATGAGAAATCACAGTGCTTGTTTTCTTAAATTATTAAAAACAGGACAAGCCCCTGTGGATTAAATATTAATGGAAGGCATTATAACAAACAAGTCTGAGTAGGAGTAGAAAAAATCCCCAGGACCATTAGCGTCAATGTTTCAATTCAAACTAAGGAGTATAGTAGCTGTAGCACATATTGCATATTGGTTTAAGGGTCTGAAGCAAGCATTAAAAATCAAAAAGTTTACTCAGTGCATGTCACCACTCCACCTTGAGCTCACTTTTTCCCCTCTTCACCTTTTCAGACTCCCATTAGGGACCATTACAGACCAGCCTATGCCATGAGGACTCAGAAGTCCCACGGCCGGACGTCAGCCACACCTTCCCGTCAACGCTTGCCACGTTTCAGTCTTCACTCCAGGAGAAAGAAGGAAGGTGTAATCCAGGGAAAACTGCGTATCCGTTCCATGCCGGGTGCCTTTCTGGTGCTTGGGGTGGTGGTTGTTGTTGTTGGCACCGCGCTTGCCGTGGCAGGCTACTGGCCGTACAGGGCCCATCGATCATCAGTGAACACCGCAGAGGAAGGATCCTCTGGAAGTGCATCAGGATGGGGATTAGGGTCCAAAGGACTGTTTTCTGCAGCGAGTCTGGTTCATAGCGAAAGGATGAAACTATTAGGACCCGTCATCATGGGAGTGGGACTCTTCATACTTATTTGTGCCAATACGGTGCTTTATGAGAATCGGGATAGGGAAACTCAAATGCTGCTGGCGCAGATGCGGAGCGTCATTTGCTCCGTGTCCGCAGCCGTGCCTTCGGCAGACCTCTTGCAGGTGAACTCTCTTGCCAGGCACTACCAATGGGTCAGCAGTTTACCCGCAGCCCACCTGAACATCCTCTGCCTGCAGGAAATGTCCAGTTCGGAGCCTCTACTCCAAGTGAAGAGCACAGATGAGGAGGACAGTGTTCAGCAGCAAGACACGATGCACACTGAGGTTCTTCATCACCAGGACTCGTCCTCCACGCCCTCGATTCACTCCTCCAACTCTTGCAACAACAGCAAAGAGAGAGTTTTTTGCACCGAGGAACGGGGGACCAACTCTGCACTGGATCTGCGGCAAGAAAGCCACTTTGGACTGAGCAACTGTATGACCGCATCCTCTATGTCCACACTGGGTGGGGAGGACTTGGAGATCTTCTCCATCCCTCCCAGACGCTCCTACAGCATGAGCCACAGGACTAAACCTCATTTACTGCCCAGGGATCTGGTGCATCCAGAGGACAAGTCCGTGTCTTTGACGGGTCACCATAGACTGCTTCCAAGACAGTCCAGCTCAGAGGTGTGTGTGAACATGGTTGGAGTTGGGGTTGCAAGCCTGGACCTTATACCTGTGGAAGAGCAGAGGCACCGCAGCTGGCCTCGGCTAGACCTCGGGAGCGCCAGGAAGTACCTCAAGCTGGAGAACAAAGAGGACTCTGTTGACAAGTTACTGGACCAGCTTGAGCAGCAATGCTTGCAGTTGAACAAAAGCTACGGCTCAGGTCCCTTCCAGTGAGCCGTGGTTTAATCATTACATCAAGGTTAATGGCTTGCCAGATCCCGTGGTAATAAGAAGGAGTGGTATGCACTTGGAATAACCCAACCTACAAATAGGTTTCCAATGGATATTCTTTGCACAGTTTCCGGAATCCCTCGAGGCCAACTGATTTGCTCATTTCCAAGACCTAGCCATTTATCTCACTTGACTAGTTTTGGAAACTAGCTCGTTCGGAGATTGTGGAATTGTAACACCGGCTGCCCTTGACGGTATGGAAATATAAACACACATCTTGAAGGAAGCTAGAGATGGAGGTATTTTACAGTCATGGGAATGTGCTGGATGATTGGATGGATCCCAATTGGAGGGATCCGTTTGTTATTGTTGCTGAAGCCCTACTTGTTACTAGGACACGGCAAGCAACATTTCTTAATCAGCGAGGTAGAATAAACGAAGACCTCGGCAGTGACTAGATTCAAAGTAAACATTTCTGACTTCCGAATTCAGGTCAGCCAAAAGCACGGCTGTGGTTTTGATAGTTACAAGGGCCAAAAAATGAAGAATGCTGGTTATCTGACCAAAACAAAACTGATTCGTCCAAACAGCCTGTCTACTATTGAATGGTCCATTAGAGTTCATTTATATGGTCAAGGTCTGTAAATCTTTCGTCTATGGTTTCCCTGATTATCTGTTCTTCTTGTATTTCACCTTTCTTCCATCTCAGTGAAACAGAAGCATTGACGATGAGGACGCTGTGCCCTCCTGGCTTCATTAACTAAGGTGATCTGTGTTTTTGCATGCACTAATGCGGGTACATAATTGCTTTCCCTTTAAAGGGTGGAGCTGGAGCGAGCCCCTCCTCTTTGCAGTGAGAATGTGTAACTTCACTCTGTTTACAAAAATAAGGCAGTCACCCTGTCTCTATTTCGTCCGTGTAGCCTGTTTTTGGTACGCCGTGTTATTTGCCGTGTGTTCTCAATGTATACTGAGCAATATCCACAGTCTGACTGACCAATCAGAGATCAGACCCTTTACTCCACCTTTGAACTGAATTCCATGCCTGTGTTGCAAATAAAAGGCAGAAGAAAACCACTTTAGATCTAAGTGTTTGTTTGCTGTGCGTGATTTTACATTGATGCAGGGTGGCATCAGGGGGTCAAGGTGTGGTTTGTTAGCTGCGGCATTTTACCCCTGTTGGAAGATGCTATAGCGGAAAGCTTCTTTCTCTGTCGATGGACACTCACATTTTTAGCAGTGGCAGTTTTTCTAGTTCGAAGTGATCAATCATATGACATTTTCGGCTCAGAGAATTGTGAAATTGAGTATATGTGAAGGTGACACACAGGTGCACAGGTTAGGAAGTATCTTTTAGAGTGACATTCAAAATTGCACGAACAATAACATTTTTGTAATATGTGCATACTGCATTGCAATTTGACTTACATCACAGGGCATACTGTGATTGTGGTCCTTTTTCTGTGTTTGTAAGCATCCGTAGTCACCAAAGGAGTTGAGTAGTGTGTTGTTGCACACAGACAACAGAAAAAAGGCTTGTATAATTTAATTTACTTGACACAGCATTTCAGTAACCTAAAAACTGAATTCATCAAAAATGATTAACTTACTGTTTTAACTAAACTTTAACTATAAAACTAATTTAATTAAGTTCTATAATAGTTCATAGCATTTGCTTTCTCAAAAGCTAAACACCTGATTTTGGACAGGAATCCCTGTTGTTTAAAGTTGCATACATTCAGCGTAATGGAGCAGAATTTTGTTAGAAGTATATGTGCGAGGATTATGGATGTTTGATGTTTGATGTTTGCAAGCACTTGGCCATACGGCCTTAAAAGCAAGGTCTGATTCAGTGATGATGGATGAAAGAGGTTTGCTTAAGCTGAATATATTTCCAAGGTGCTTTTATTGATATTACTTTTCCTTCTACCCAAGTTTATGAAATGAATTCAGCTTGAAACCATACAAATTTGATACTTTTCAACACATTTTGAAACAAGGTTTGAAATGCTCTTTTTCACTGTTAAAAGCGTAGAATGGTAGTTTCACTACATTTGTATCCCGATTAGATTTTCTGTTCTATCAATCTTTTTCTCAGTTTGTTCTATTTATATTAGGGTTTACAACTTTTCTAAATATCATGTTACTTTTTATTTATCCATTTATATTTTATTTTGCTGCCTTTTCCATCAGGAAATGCAAATCCAGGTTTAATTCTGAAATCTTTTGTCACTTTTGTTGATAGGCAATGGAAGAGGTAAACTCCATTTCATACCACCTGCATGTAACACACAGTGTTTTCAAAGTCTTAAAGAGGTCATCGGATGCAAAGTTCACTTTTTTATGTTGTTTGAACATTAATGTGTGTTAGCAGTGTATGTACAAATCTAACCTATAATGGTAAAAGTCCATGCAGTGGTTTTTAATTAATCTGTAAAAATAATAGCCCCTTTTTCAAATCGAGCAGTTCTCAGATGCCTGTTGGTGTGGCATCACCCATGATAGTTGATTGACATGAGCGTGTTACCTCAGATCAGCTGTAACAGTCCGACCTCCATTATTTCGATGCTGGAGCAGGGATGTAAATTAGATGAGAATATCTCCAATTGAGCGATTGAGGTGTTGTGTTGCTGGATGTAATAATGAACATAGTGGTCGTCACTTACTCCCGACATCTGAGCCACTGAAGATGCAGTGGATTACATTTGTTTGAGAAGGGAATGCGCCTCCCGATCTACATATATCCGTCTATGTTCACGCATATCATTCATGATCCAGCTTCACTTATAGCAGAAGTGAGTATAAGGGTTTTTTTATGAATCTCTGCAATCACCTTTCCTAATAAAGTGCTAGGTTGCAAGTTTAGCGGCTAAATGCGGCTAAAGTAAACAGGCTTGTCACTCCACAGAGAGAAGAGAGGGGCGGGGCAAGCAGAGCTCATTAACATTTAAAGGAACAATCGATCAGAATGGGTTGATTTTTTGCACAGCTGATATTGGCAAGGTAAAAAGGGTGTTGTTTTACACAACCATTGAGAATTTTTAACCAAAGTATATTTTAGACTTTTCATTAAGACCCTAAAGAACTTGTGGAAAATGGGCATCCGATGACCCCTTTAAAATAAGCTTCCAAACGATCTACATAGCTTTTTTATTTTAGAAAATGTCTTGAATAGCTTTGCTCCCAAATACTAGAATATGGAAATAGCTTCTTTGTAACTTTGTAAAAAAAAAAAAAAAGTGATGTTTTTCCTCTGCATCTTTTGTCTTGTTTTACAGTGCAAATGTCTAAAGATTCTTAAAGGGGTCGTTCACCCAAAAATGAAAATTCCCCCATGATTTACTCACCCAAACCATCCTAGGTGTATATGACTTTCTTCTTTCAGATGAATACAATCAGAGTTAAATTAAAAAAATGTTCTGGCTCTTCCAAGCTTTATAATGGCAGTGAATGGCTGTTGAGATTTTAAAGTCCAAAAAAGTACTTCCATCCATCATAAAAAGTGCTCCACCTGGCTCCAGGAATTAATAAAGGTCTTCTGAAGTAAATTGATGCATTAACACCTTGGAGCTATATGGAGCACTTTTTATGATGAATGGATGCACTTTATTGGACTTCAAAATCTCAACAGCCATTCACTGCCATTATAAAGCTTGGAAGAGCCAGGACATTTTTTAATATAACTCATCTGAAAGATGAAAGTCATATACACCTAGCATGGCTTGAGGGTGAGTAAATCACTGGGTAATTTTAATTTTTGGGTGAACTGCTGCTTTAAATCAAGATACATTTACTTGAGGAGCAGAATGACATAACATAAGTTTTATTTTCTGTGAAAAATTCAGTGGGGCAAGAGGTTTTTATGACAAATATGGTTCTTTTTAAGCATAAACCAAAGAAAACAAAACTTTATATGTTAATTTTCCATCTCCAATAAATGCATCTTGATTTAAGGATGTTTAGATATTTGCATTGGTAAACAAAACAAAAATACTGAGGAACATCATTTTTTTGCAGTGCATGCAACATTTAATGCTATGACTTTATGAATTCAAGACTTTCTGCTGATTCAAGATCTTTTTAAGGGCCTAAAATTGTGAAGGGCAAATTAAGACCAGTAGAAACCTTATTTACTCAGCGTGTCACAGACACGACTCCACATAACCTCAGAGCTGTCTTAAACTTGAGTCCCACTCTATTGAAGTTACCCTGCCAGCACCAATCATTACTTACACAATGGAGTTGCTGTAGCTTGACTGGTAAAGCATTGCATTGGCCACAGTCATAGGTTTCCTTCTAATAGAAACACACTAATTGACAGTGTGTGCCCTGCAGTGTGACATGCTATACTTCATCTCAAACCATCGTAAATGTTTGAACTGTTTTATTTTCCATTTGCTTCATCAACTGTTGCTCAGACAAGTGTCACAGAACATCTCATTTGGATGAACTGGAAATTCAATGTTCAGTATGTTCAGTGTAAAAAAATGGATATTATTTTTACACAGGCTTTAATGAAGTGTGGCTTGCCAAGCACTTTTTAATCTTTTCCTTTCTTGAAGCAATTTCTAAATTAAGCAGTAACATGAAACTGAAAAACAATTGACATCAGAATCAGAGTAATCACTTTTCACAGATAATGCTTAGAACATTAATTATAACCAGTGGGCAACTGATGTTGAAAAGACATTAAATTGACGTCAAAAAATGACGTTACAGCATCTTGATCAAGTCTTGACTAATATTTGACGTCAAATTGACATCAAGGTGCCTGCTGGCAAGTGAATAGGATGGTTCCTAATGTTTCTGCAACACGTTTACTATGGTAATGTGTGCTTTTTTTGTTACTAATTAATTATTATGCACTACAGTTAAAAAAATTGGGATCAGAAAGATTTTTTGTATGTTTTTGTGCTCATTTTTGAGCTCATCAAAGTTGCATTTATTTGATAAAAATACAGAAAAAAACAGTAATATTATGAAACATTATTTCTATTTCAAGTAACCATTTTATCTTTGAATATGTTTTTAAAATGTAATTTATTCCTATGATCAAAGCTGAATTTTCAGCATCATTACTCCAGTCTTCAGTGCCACATGATCTTTCAGAAATCATTCTAATTTGCTGATTTATTATTAATATTGGAAACAGATTTTGCTGCTTTATACTTTTTGGAGCCTGTGATATGTTTTTCAGGGTTCTTTGATGAATAAAAAGTTTAAAAAAAAACAAAAAAAACAATGTATTTAATAAAGAAAACTTTTGTATTAATATACACTATCGTTCAAATGTTTGGGGTCGTAAATTTTGTTCTTTTTTTCAGCAAGGATGTGTTAGATTAATAAAAAGTGTTATAAAGTGTTGTAAAGACTTATATTGTTAGAAAATATTTTTATTTTGAATAAATGTTGTTACTTTTTACATTGTATTCATCAAGGAATCCTGAAAAAAGTATCACAGGTTCAAAAAAAACAAAAAAAAACAGGTAGAAAAAACTTCCAACGCTGATAATATTGTTAATAAATATTTAATGATTTCTAAAACTAAAAGTCCAAGGCACTCAAATAATGTGAAATGCCTTTGACTTCACAAAAGAATCCTGCACCCAAAAGGCACAGAGTTATTTATTTTTATACCCCAGTAGCAGTTTTTTTTTGTTTTGTTTTTTTTGAATGTATGAATTGAATGATTTCTGATGTATCATGTGACACTGAAGACTGGAGTAATGGATGATGAAAATTCGGCCTTGTATCACATGAATAAATTATATTTTACAGTATTTTAAAATAGAAAACCATTATTTCACATTGTAATAATATTTTACAATATTACTTTTTTTCTGTATTTTTAATCAAATAAATGCATCCTTGATGAGCAGAAGAAACATCTTTAAAAACATTTAAAATCTTACTGATACCAAACATTTTGAACGGCAGTGTATAAATGAATTAATGTTAAGTAAATCCTAAACTAATATCTATATCTATATCTATATCTATATTTTTCATGTATATCTACTCAGACAATTAGGATTTATGGTTTACAAAAGCCTGATAATTGTGGTAGATCACAATAATTTGAGTTATTATGCATGCAGCTTTTATTAGAGTATTACAGAATATTACAATATTATAGAATATAATGTTACAGAAACTTCTAGAATGTTCCCAACCTTGCAAAAGCAAAATCAAAATATCACCACAGATATAAAGAAGAACCATAAAAATGAAACGATTTTTGAAATGATTTTTGTTAATTATAAATATTCTGTGTGGATTTTTGTGGAGTCTGCATAGAATATTTGTGTTTTCACTGTCACACCACAGATCTGCAGGAAATAGTAACCAGCCGTAGCAGCTAAGAATACCTTTCTCCTATGCATTAATATAAATTTTTACCCCCCCCCCCCAAAAAAAAACAAAAAAACAGCCGACTACCCCAACTTCCTATGTTATAGCTCACTTTGTATACACTGTCTGCCAAACTGATAAATGCAAAACATACAGAAAAAAAGCAGACTTAAGTTGTGTGCGTTTGGTTCAGTAAGTTTCTGTAATGGAAGAGGAAGGAGGAGGGCCAGAGAAATTCCCCTGCTGTAATTATCCTCAGCAGTGTTTTTGTCAGGGGCCAACTTTTCCCCCCCTTATTAGGTTTTATGGCTCCTTCCGGGCAGGTATGCAGTCTCTCGTGATCTCTTCTCATTTAATTGGTCATTTACAAGATGGCTTCTGCGATTCTAACAGCTTGTAAAGCTAGCAGGCAAGACCCAGGCCTTTTTTTGCCAGAAAATTCAATGAGGAAGAGTTGTATGTAGGTGGAGAGGAGGCAGAGCACAGGACTAAAGCACAGAGCCGTTATTTGTCTGTGTGTGAATCTGAATATGATGCTTCCAACAATGGCAGTGCTACCCAGTTTGGTGCTATATACAGCTGCTGTGTGGACTGGATGACATTTTGCTGTACTGCTGTGTCACGCTAGATATATGTGCATGTATCAGAGAGCAGGACTCCTTTATCTTACATGTGAGAACAACACAGAAGTCATGTGAAAATACAGAGCATGTGACAAACAAAGATGATGATGAACAGTGTGACTATTTGGCACAATGCAAAGTGAAGTTTGATGAATTGTTTATAGTTGCTGAGCAACTTTGCAACTTGCCATATTTTGATATACACACTCACTGGTGCATATTGGCTTAGCGGCATTTAAAAAATAAATAAAGCAACCAAAAATACATAAATAATTAATGTGCCTCATCCAATCTGAATTTAGCGTGAGAACTGTTTTATAATGTTAGCTTTTATGATCATGTTCCATTAAGATATTTAGTAAATTTCCTACTATAAATATTAAAACTTAATTTTTGATTAGTGATATGCATTGCTAAGAACTTCATTTGGACAATTTTATAGGCGATTTTCTCAATATTTAGACTTTTTTGCACCCTCAGATTTTCAAATGGTTCTATCTCAGCCAAATATTGTCCTATCCTAACAAACTATACATCAGTGGAAAGCGTATTTATTTAGCTTTCAGAGTCACATTATCAAACATATGTTTTATAAATTTTATATGCACTGATCCCAATACCATTCTCATTTGTTATGAATACTATTTTGGTTTGGTTCCTGGTAAAAAATGTCCAACCTTTTAAAACATTCTATACATTTTTCATAATGATATATTATCTTGGATTCAATCTTTTTGTCAACTTGTTTTCTTTCATTTAGCAGAATTTTGTATTTCTTTTTGGAGCTGGTAGGCCATAGACATCATAGATGCATAAGCTCATGAATGTGGCCTACAGTCAATCAGTTTTTTAAAGAAATTGATGAATATTTGTTAATAATATAGCATAACGAGGAATTTATAAGCTATTTTTTTGTAGGCTGGTCATTTATGAAAGGGAACACTACAAACGTAACAAGGTGGGAAAATAATCCCTAATAAAGTTAAACTGTAATAACATTTATTATTCCTACTATTACTATTATTAGTTTTATTAATTATTATTAGTTATTAAAAAACACACTAGCTTGCTCTATTCTTTTTCTATTCTATCTTGTTTTCTTTTTATTAAATAATAAATTTAAATTTAAACTTTTAATAATAATAATAATTAAACAAAAAAAAAACTTGCTATGTGTTAAGCTAACTGAGACTATAGCACAGGGGTGGCGAACTCCAGTCCTGGAGAGCCGCAGCCCTGCAGAGTCCAGCTCCAACCCTAATTAAAACTCACCTGTCTGTAGCTTCCAAGTAACCCTTCAGACCTTAATTAGCTTGTTCAGGTGTGTTTGATTAGGGTTGAAGCAAAACTCTGCAGGGCTGGGTCCTCTCCAGGACTGATGTTCACCACCCCTGCTATAGCACTTACATATCATTGCTCTTTTGTTGATTTTGATTGCTTCTGTTATCTTCATCTGTAAGCTCCTTTGGATAAACGCATCTGCAAAATGAAAAATGTAAATATATAAATGCAAATATAAATGTATTAATAATTAATAGACTTTATTTGTGTATTTATTTATTTACTTACTCGCTTGAATAGTTATTAGAATATAACCATAGTTATTAAAATATAAACCTTTTTATTTGTTACTAAATTTCCAGGAACTTTGAGGACTTTGCTTCCTCATTTCAGAACACCAATGCACACACAACTGTTCTAAAATGAGGAGGAAAACTCCTCATATTTATTTATTTAATGTAAATTCATGTCTCAGTCACATTTTCTTGTTTAATTAGGTCCCACTTTAAATTAGGTGGTCTTAACTACTATGTACTTACATCAAAAAATAAGTACAATGTAGTTAATGTGGTCATATTGTATTGCAAAACACTTTTGCTGCTATTGAGGTGGGATATGGGTAAGGTTAGGGACAGGTTTGGTGGTATGGGTAGGTTAAGGGTGGGTTAAGGTGGAAGGGATGGGTCACCAGTGTA
>JAHKKF010537848.1:6663-19234 GCA_019740295.1 Labeo calbasu
AAACAACCCAGCGTTGGGTTCGTCCCTTTTTCACCCAGCGCTGGGTTGCCAAAATAACCCAAATTGGGTTGTTTTTAACCCAGCATTTTTTAGAGTGTTCATTAAACCTAAATAATGAAATTTCCAAAAATGCTAATAACATCTGATTGCATTATCCTATTGTAATAAATAGTCTGATTTTCACCAAATTTGACTCAAATCATCTTCAGACTGTGCTTACACTGAGTTATGGATTTTGTCGATAGACACTAAACATTTGAAACATGATGCCAAAATGACTCTGAGGCTGTATCTCTGTAAAGCTTTGACATAATGACACCAAACTTTGTATGTTATTGTCACCTCATACTGAACACATCACATCAATTTGAACAGCACCACCCACTGGTCAAAAGTGGCAAGCCATTAAATTGTATTATTAGTGGTTATATTTATGATTTTTCAGCCATTTCAACTGATATCGTCCTAAAATGGCTTCAATTACACATTGTTGTAGTCGTAGTGTTGTAGTCCTCATTCTGCCTCTTTTGTGCTTGGCCCCGCAATTGCTGCTTGCAGCTATATTTATTATTATTATTATTATTATTATTATTATTACAGAGAGAAGGTTACTTCAGGTATGAACTTTGAAAGTCTCAACTTTCAAATTGTCATTTTTTAAAAGAAAATTAAACAATAACTAGTTTTGCCGCCCTTTAATGTGTCGTGACAGATCGCTGTAGCGATCAGTTGAAGCGCTATGTGAACCGATCATCTCTTACTCTTTACTAATTATAGCACAAAATAAACCTGAATGAACATCAGAAGTTATCTTGTTTCAACTGTGGAAAGACGTCAGTACACGCCATTTTTCACGTTTAAGTCCAATGTTATTCTACTCTTATGTCTGTTTTGTTTGTCGGACAAAAATGGCATGTTCTGCGTTATGACTGGTCAACCAATCACCAGTCAATCAAACTTCCTCTGAAGGAACTAGTGAGTAGCTGCAGTTTACCTGTTCGAGCTAGATGTTTAAACCAAAAACCACTTGACTTCATCTGACTTCACCAACTGATTATGCTGGAACCAGAAATGCTAAAATGCAACAAATTTCTGGTTACAAAACATTTATGAATCAATACTGCGTAAGAGAAACTGTGGGTAGAGATCAACTCATATTGAACCCAGAACAATCTTTTAACTCCCTAAAGTTTTGAGGATTGTTACTCTATCTGTTCGTTGTGGCTTATCCTGTAATTGTGGGAAATTAAACCTCATTATGTTCTTAATAAACCCACTTAAAAAGTTCCTAAGGCATCGTCCCGACACATACCCTGCTCTCAAACATCTAAGATGACTCAAACAATCACCCTTTCTTTCCAAATTCAAGCAAAATGGCTTTGTTAGCACTGAAAGGCAAGTAAATAAACCCCCATCAGGGGTATAAAGTACCAGTAATGGCCTACAATGAGAGCTTGTGGCTTTTAATACAGCATGAGACTTTCATGGTAAAGATATGTGGTCTGTCAAAAGCAAAGGGAAGTTGAAAAGAAGTTGTGGGTTTTAATATGATAGAGGGGTAAGAGACGGATGGAGCCATACAGGATGGTGTGATGTAAGGTGAAACTACATAATGCACATTTCTGTCCTTTATGTAATCTCAATGTTGTCTTTTTAAAAATTATTTAAAACTGAATTAAAATGATAATATATTTACAAAAGAAAATGTCTGTTATATGGGTAAATATATATATATATATATATATATATATATATATATATATATATATATATATATATATAAAAGATAAAAATAAATTAAAACAACCCATCTCATCCCATCTTCTCTCATTCTGTCAAACTCATGTTTTGTCTCCTGGGTGCCGTTGTATGTCCTCTTTGAAGGATAATCCATTTTGTGCCATGTGTGACAGTGGATAATGCCAGTGCTCATTGATGTTCATGACTCTGGCATTTGTAATTTATGGGAAGTTGTATCCGCTCAAAGACGCTTCTCTGAAAGCTTTCCAGTTGAGATGACGTGACATCGTAATTGACCACAACATAATGGGCTCACTTTAGTGATGAGGAAATGCGATCTTCACTTTAAGCGTACACAACTTGCAAATGACTCCAGAAATTTCCTAGTAGACCAGTGACAGCAAACAACTTACAGGGTTTTTTAAATTACTTTGATCCATTTTTACTTTAAGTGGTACATTTTAATTGGGTACATATATTTATAGATTTTCTTTGTCAATACAGAGCAAGATATTCAGCAAGAGAAATGAACTAATAGATAACGTTGCATACACAAGTCAGATCAGAGAATTGGGCATAACATAGTCAAATGAAGTCTGGGTGTCATTGTGAACCATGGCTGCCAAATTACTGTAACACCTCAGTTGGAGTATATCAACTATTTAGTCACATTGAAACAGGTTTTTTTTTTTTTTTATGAGGTTGCAATTTAGTATTTGTACGACGCGAATGAATAAACAGGAGTGTTGATCCTATATGGGCTATTTTACAGAATTGGTCCACGCTGCTGTCCCACAACCAAAAAAACACATTTAAAGAACATAAGTATTAAAATCTTAGATGTTTACTAAGATCATTTTATTATATCTATCAATTAATTTGGCTTGAGAAAGCCAACTTACTGACATGCTATTTAAACTTACAGTTATTATTATTCTTTTGAGACTAAAATTTCTGACGGCTACTCCTCCTAGAGTTTTAACTCTACAAACTCCAAACTCAGCTCAGATCTTCAGACTGATCTGACTCGAGTTGCTAAATCTTCCTAAAACTGATCCCATAGACTTACATTTACAGAATTTCCAAATGCACCAACACTATTCAAACTCCCAGAATCCCTTGAGACTCAATCAAACTTCCTCTCTATGTACTGTATTTCTAATCCATTTAAACTCATTCAAACTCATCTATCTATCTATTTTGCTAATCATGCTAGAAACATCCTAGCAATATGCTAATCATGCTAGTAACTTGCTAATCATGCTGGAATCTTGCTAACAACATGCTGGTAATATACTTATGTTACAATAATGCTAACAGTGTGCTAGTAACTTGCTAATCATGTTAACGACATGCTAGTAACATGCTAATCATGTTAAAATCATGCTAGCAACATGTTAGTAACTTGCTAATCATGCTAACAACATGCTAATTATGCTAAAAACATGCTAATAACTTGCTAATCATGCTAACAACATGCTAATTATGCTAGAAACATGCTAATAACTTGCTAATCGTGCTAACAACATGCTAGCATCATGCTAATCATGCAAGCAACCTGCTAGCAACTTGCTGATCATGTTAGAAACATGCTAACAACATGTTAGCAACTTGGTAATAACATGCTAGAAACATGCTAGCAACTTGCTAATCATGCTAGAAACATACTAACAACATGCTAATCATGCGAAAACATGCTAACAACTTGTTAATCATGCTAGTAGCATGATAATCATGCTAGAAACAGACTAGCAACATGCTAACTACTTGCTAATCATGTTAAAAACATGCTAACAACATGCTAGTAACTTGCTAATGTTAATGTTGCTAATGTTAGAATCATACTAAAATGTTAATTATTTATCTATCTACCTAACAGACTGCATTCAAACTTTAACCTTTATAACCTTTAAAACTACTTTGAACTTCAAACCATTTCAGACTGAAAACCATCCAAACTTAAAACTTTTGAAAACTTCTTAAACTTATATCAAGTCAATTCTGTGCTTACTTGATCTAATATTTGATGTTTTTAAAAATGGTGTAGATTTAGGTAGCAAATGAGAATCAGTAAAATTATTCAATATATCTTGAGACAAATGTCTTCTTAATGATTTTCAGTTTTGCTTAAGATAATTAAAGCAGCAGTTTTTAAATAACAAAAGAATATGTAAAAGTATGGTATTTGGGGTAAAAAGCACCCCTGCTGTTGGGGCTAAAGGCACAATAATTAACATGATAATTAATAAAAGGCTGACTTTTCCATTTGTTGACATGACATTGTTAGATTCAGATGGTAAATAACATATGTTGGTTGTCCATCTTGGAGACAATCACCATGTTTAGAATGAAACCATCATATTTAAAAACATGCTATTAATCATATCATATAATAAAGTATCATTTGTTGTTACTACTGTAAATCTATATTAAATTATTATGAGATCTCCTTCAATGCTTCTATGATTTTGTCTCTGTATTATAAAAAAATATGGTTTATATGAACATGTTTTGAACAAGTATTAACAAGTATTAACATTATTTAAAAAAAATTAAATTAATAATTTGTATCAATACTGTGTACCTTGTGGGATAATGCTTTTTCACATCTAAGGCACTTAAAATCAACTGTTATAATTAGACAGTGATGTGTTTATATTTAAAAAAGGTTTGCTTGGTAAAAAAAAGAGAAACATTTCCTTAAAATAAAACTGGGAAGAGATGAGCAAATGAGCAGGCTATTAGGCAAATGGACAGTCAAGGCCTCTGGGGGCCACAGAGAGGAGAGGCATGAACACGAAAAGGGGAGGGAAATGTGGTTGAGGTTTTTTTCGTCTTCATTTTTTTTTCCAACACATCAAGTAAAATAAGATCCCTCATTCAGCAGACGCACAGTGGTGGTTTATCCTGCGCCAGATCTCAGCTCAAGAGTTCAAGAGTCTTTAGCTTACACTTGATAGTATCACACGACACACACTTCTACTATGGCTCACAGAGTCCTGCGCTTCATCACTGACTTCTTCGTCTATGAAACAGCCAAATCGGTTGTGGTGAAGAGCTGGTCTGTTGGAATCATCAACCGTGTCGTCCAGCTGTTAATTATTCTGTATTTTATCTGGTAAGTGTTGATTAATTAGTTGTTGCTAAAGTAATTTTAAATAATATAGTTTTAGTTTAAGGATTAGGGAATAATGAAGGACTTGTACTTGATGGTGTTTGAGAGTGAAGAGCAGAAAATGTAGTTAAACTTTGATGATGAGTGTTAATGTTTTAAATACTGATATAAAAACGAAGATTTGAGACTTAATATGTTTAAATTGTGTTGCAAATGGTTGCACTAGTAGTTAATGATTAACACAAGATGAAGAAAATCTATAGTTTATGATCTATAAAATGACTGATTATTTGCATATACATACATACATACATATTCATACGTGTGTGTGTGTGTACACCATAAATTGATAATATCCCAAAGTATCTGCATTATTTAAAGTATTTATCTATTGATTAAGAGAAAAAAACATGGGACTAATTGATATTAGCCTGCTTATTATCCATGTAGATGATCTTTTTACCATATTAAATAACCATAAAAGTATTTTAAATAAATAAATAAATAAATACATGACCTTAAAGGAGAAGTCCACTTCCAGAACAAAACAGAACAGATAATGTACTCATTCCCCTTGTCATCCAAGATGTTCATGTCTTTCTTTCATCAGTCATATTATTTTTAAGAAAATAACCGATCGTTTTGCTAGATAGATTTTTGGCTGGGATCGTTTACAACCGCATTTGGGATCATTTGAAGCTGCATTTAAACTGCATTTTGGAAGTTCAAAATCGGGGCACTATAGAAAAATGCTGAAATGTTTTCCTCAAACAACAATTTCTTTACGACTGAAGAAAGAAAGACATTAACATCTTGCATGACAAGCGAGTGAGTACATTATCTGTACATTTTTGTTCTGGAAATGGACTTCTCCTTTAAAGAGATAGTTCACACAAAATTAAAACAAAAAAAAAAATCAAATAAAACACAAATTAAGAGCTCTCTGACCCATACATCTTGTGAACGCATGGCAGAGACTGACACGGAAGACAAGAAATTGTTGAATGAAGTCATTATTTTTGTTTTCTTTGCACACAGAAAGTATTCTTGTAGCTTAATAACATTACGGTTAAACCACTGATGTCACATGGACTATTATAACAATGTCCGTATTACATTTCTGGCCATTGGATGTGTCAGTTGTGTTGCTGTCTATTTAGGGTCAGAAGGCACTCAGATTTCATCAAAAATATCTTAATTTGTACTCTGAAAATGAACAAAGGTCTTACAGGTTTGGAACGACATGAGGGTGAGTAATTAATGACAGAACTTTCATTTTTTGGGGAACTATCCCTTTAATAATGAACACTGTAATTGAGGTTTCAGATTTTAACACTGATTCGGGTAGATTCGAACCCCTGCACACAGTCGGTCAGAACTGTATAATGACATCTAACTTGAAGAGTATACCCCAGACTAAAGAATCTCAGTAAAGCATTTACTGATGGTAAAAGTTGTGGTTCTAGAACAAAATACAAAAATAATCTTACATGAGTAAATTATTAAATAACATTTCTAAACAATTATCATGCAGTAACAATCTTTTCGAGTATAAATACAAATTAAGGCAAGTTTAAAGGAACACTCCACTTTTTTTGAAAATATGCTCATTGTCCAACTCCCCTAGAGTTAATCAGTTGAGTTTTACCGTTTTTAAATCCATTCAGCCGATCTCCGGGTCTGGCGGTAGCACTTTTAGCACAGCTTAGAATAGATCATTGAATCTGATTAGACCGATGGCATCTCGCTCAAAAATGACCATATATCAGGCCTGGCTCCAGAAATGCTGTACCAACGTGATCTCATGATAATTCCTAAGTATTTTACGTAAAAAGTGGTTTTATAAAACGTACATTTACTTACGCTTTTCCAGACACTAAAACATAAAACACTGACATATTTACAGCATTTAAACGTAAAATACTGACGTTGACGCTTAATATCATTGCACCTGCTGCACCCATGGTACGGCAGCAAAACTCCTTTATTATTACGCCGAAACGAGAGTATAGTTCCTAGCCAAATCGACTTTTCATTTTGTCGTCCGTCTTTGTACACGATGTAACTACAGAACAGTCAAGTTTTAAATAGGAAAAATATCGAAACTCTTTGGTTATTTTTGATCGCGATGCTAACGGTCTAATCAGATTCAATGATCTATGCTAAGCTATCCTAAAAGTGCTACCGTCAGACCCGGAGATCGGCTGAATGGATTCGAAAACGGTAAAACTCACCTGTTTAACTCTAGGGGAGTTGAAAAATGAGCCTATTTTCAAAAAAAGTGGAGTGTTCCTTTAACACTATGTCTGTGCAAATAATTAGAGCAGTTATTCTAGGACAACCCACAAGATGGCGCCATTACTACACTAGACGTGACTAAGGCACGGGTTTAAGATATGGTAAACAGCGAGTTATTAGTCACGAAATAACTCGATAAAACAATGACATGTTTCACAGTAAATACTTGTAATTACTTTCATCAGCTATGATGAACATGAAAGCAAGCTCAACGGTGACAAATCAACTATATAATGTCGTAAACACGAACATACATGTAGCGCTAAATGAGTCTCACTCGCGGCATGAAAACAATTGGCAGATTTAAATAAAGAACAACAAATACACTTACTTTATATGCACACAAAACTATATTACCTCAGTAAGATTGGGATGTTGCAGACAAACGTGAGATGAAGTAGATTATTCAAAGAAAGAGTTCGTATTCTGCATGTCTGCTCAGCGCACCTGGTCCACTTCCCGATTCCACGTGATGCACATGATGGTGACGTTGCCGATGTTGATTGGTCACAAGAAGAAAGTTCAAGAAGCCTTTTGAACAAACATGTTCCATTACTTATTTGTTGTTTTTGTGTGTGTTTGTATTTTAAGCTGGGTGTTTATGCATGAAAAAGGACATCAGCTACGGGACACGGGAATCGAGTCTGCGGTCATGACCAAAGTGAAGGGCCTGGGCGTATTTAACAACCGTGTGATGGATGTAGCAGACTATGTAGTTCCCTCACAGGTTAGCAAATGAATCATGCATTTTATATTGTCCACTCTGTAAAATCTTGGACTGAGGTGAATGTTTCTGCACTTTTCTAGGGTGGTTCTTCGTTCTCCATCATCACCAGCATGGTCGTCACAGCCAATCAGACGCAAGGACGATGCCCTGAGGTGACACACAAACCTCAGCAGACTTGATATACTTTAAATACGCAGCCTTATGTTTTTTAACACATGCACTCTCTCTACTCTTCTCTCGTCTGTCAGACTGATCGAATGTTTAAATGCACTACTGATGATGACTGCATGAACAAACTGGGCTCAAATTTAGGAAATGGTGAGTTCATTGTAGGGCTGTTACTAACAATAATTTTGGTAATCAAGTAATCTGCCTACTATTCTGATGATTAATCAAGTAATCGAATAATTATAATTGTATATATATATATATATATATATTTGGGGGGTGGGGGTAATAAAAAGAGCAAATAAAAAGAGCGAACAATAGCCTTTAAAATGACTTAGAGTATATAATAGCAATGAGTTAATTAATTATTCAAATACTGTATCAAAAGCAACTAATCATATTGTTTCATTGAACAAAACTTTTCAAATACATATTGTATTATAAACAATACAGCTAACGTACATTACAAATTATAACAAATGCTTGCAGAGGGCGCCAATGGCCTGATGATTGTTTTTACACTTTACTGCACGATCTAATGCTCTTTAATATAGACTAAACAACATTCAATTCAAATGTCCACTTAATCTTTAATATTTGGCCATTTCTTTTCTACAGAAATGCTAAAGCCACTATAATTTCTTGAATATCTGGACATCAAAATGTGTAAATTCTGAGCAAGAGTTTAAACTTTTTCAAATCATAATAACCAGTTAGCATATTGAGAAAGATATTGATGTATTCTTCTATGTTTGCTTAGGTTTATAAATGATTTGCCTTAGAAATCTGATTAAATGGCGGACATTGCATTCCCAGATGAATGTAATAATAAACCCAAAACTCAAAACAATAAGCAGAGATGAGAAAGTTTGTGTGAAGCAGCTTTTACTGTGAATGGAGCCGCTCTGACAAGAACATACATAACCTATGGTAGGCCAAAAGGTTAAAAAACACATGAATTTTAACATGTCAACAACACATAAAATATGAATAATTAACATGTATTATATGCATATTATTTATATAGTTACACATGTAAACTCACTGTGTTAAATACGTACAAATAGGGTTGGGTATTGAGAAACGGTTCCATTTTATTACCAAGAACCAGGTATTCCATTAGACACTTGCATTTCGGTTCCGCCTAATGATTCCTTCATTCGCATTTTAAAGTGATTTTAACGTTTAAAATCAAACGATTTAAACACAGAAAGGGAAAAACTTGCGCACTGTTTGTGTGCAGCGCACACATCTAAAGTGCGAGCACAATGAACAACAGTCCACAGCCGTTTTTATCGAAAGTGAAAATAAACAGAAAATGAGAAAGAACTCACATGTAACGGCATTTTTCGATCCGTGTGTGTTCGGTGTTAAAGAGACAGCAGCCTAATAAATGTGCTGCCTGTCATTAATGTTAATGCAGGAACAAAAAATCATTCATTGATCTTGACTGAATATCCTTCATAACTTGAAAATAAAAAGAAAACGATGCAGTGTTTTTAAAGGAGAAGTCCACTTCCAGAACAAGGATTTACAGATAATGTACTCAACCCCATGCCATCCAAGATGTTCATGTCTTTCTTTAATGCTTTTTAAGGAAAACATTTCAGTGTTTTTTCCATATAGTGGACTTCAGTGGCGCCCGAGTTTGAACTTCCAAAATGCAGTTTAAATGCGGCTCCAAACGATCCCAAATGCGGTCCCCTTTAAAATGCGGAAAAGTCTCTGAAACCAGTCGTTTCACTAGATGAGACCCTTCTTCCTCAGCTGGGATCGTTTGAAGCCGCATTTAAACTGCAAACTCGGGGCATCATATGTAAGTTGTTCAATAGCTTTTAACAATTTAATGTTTGAAATTTAAAATTAAAATCAGGTTAAAATAGGCAAATGTTCCTCTTAGGCCTAAGTGTTCTGATTTTTGTTCATGTTATTCAGCTGCAACAGAAAGCTTTGTAAAAATACAGAATGAAGATGTTTTTTATTGACTTTTTAATGTTGTTGGAATCAAAACTAGGAATCGTTAGGAAGCAGAATCGGAATCGATAAAACTGAAACGATACACACAAACAACATGTTAACGTGTTCTTGACATTAAAATTCAAGTGTTTTTTTGAACCATTTGGCCCTCCATAGTAACCTACATGCATGTAAATAATTCAGTGAATACATTAAACGTGTATCACATATATTTATTTAATTGAATCATATAGTTTGTGAATTCTCAATAGCATTATGCTTTATTATGATTTTTAAATGGGTTTAATATATCATGCAGCCTTGGAAAACAGTCTCTCGTCCATGGAAAGCGCCAATTCCGGTCATTTACTGGTTACTCGATGCAGGTCAAATGCAGATTTTTTTTTTTTCAATTGAGTAACTTACTCAGATTGAATCGAGGAATCGTGACAGCCCTAGTTCATTATCTGAACTCAGTCTTTTTAAGTCTTCACAGTCTGACATCACTATACTAATATTCATCATAATTTAATGCATAATTATACATTGCATAAAACATTATAGATTGCTTCAGATGCATCTCTCCTTTATCACAGGTATTGTAACAGGCACATGCTTGAACAATAGTGATGGCACAATGGGTCAGTGTGAAATTGAAGGCTGGTGCCCTGCAGAGGATGACACTGTTTTACAGTAAGAAACACATGCATGAATGTGCAACTTTTTGGACTTGTAATTGGGATACTGTGCACAGTGCAAGTCATCTTGAAATTTTAAATCAATTTTAATGCCAGATGCATTACTTAATCTGCTCACTCTTAGAAATCCAATGAAAGAGGTGGAGAACTTCACCATCTTCATCAAGAACAGCATCCGCTTTCCTCTGTTTAATGTCACTAGGTGAGTTTCATCTACAGCTGTCAAAAACCATACTGTTGTGAGAAGCCACTTTGAATACGTTTTTCTTTCTGAAATTAATCTAAATTAAGGCTGTCAATGCAAGCTCAGTTAATAAAGAAATGTAAAATTCAAATAGCCAAAAAAATTATAATATCATTGCTTCATACTGATGTCCTGTTTCTCTCTCTTATCTTCACAGAGGCAATTTCCCTTCAAGTTTAAACAAGTCTTACATTCAGAACTGTTATTATGACCCGGTGTATGATCCGTTCTGTCCGATCTTTAAAGTGGGAGACATCCTGAGACACATCAATCAAAGTTTGGACAGCATTACTGACAAGGTAAGTCTACTCAGCTTTACCTCTCATCTGACCACTCATCCAATTTGCCATTTTTCATAGAGATCTATTTAATTATTTTGAGAAATAATCCATTACATCTCTCAGATGACTGCGGTTGGATTGTTGGAGAAAAAGTTAATGTCTTGTCTTGATTGGCATGGTGTTTTACAACAACAGTCTGTTCTGTAACAAGAATGTGTAGAGCCATCAAGCTTTAAAACACAAGTTATGGAGGAACCTCTAGAGCAGGGCTTCACAAATGGAGATTAACAGAAGTATACAACATTTCAACAATATTCCAGCAAAATAAATGCTGTAAATGTTATAACATTTTATACACCAAAGGGTTTGAATGTGCGAATTATGTTTAAATGTCATATCACAGTTCAAATCACACAGGCTGAGATCAACTAAATAATGATGATTAAATATTTTATCACGTGTTATGTGGCCGCGAATATGCAAATGTGACGTTATATTATTGAAATATTAAGTTAAAGTCTCAGGGTTTTAGCTGACGAGACAAAACAGTTTGAGAACAAAACAACAAGTAGTGCTTAGAGATTTATGTAGAGAGAAAAGGCCTCTCGATCGCCTCCTAGAGGCGAAAAGAAGAATGAGGCGGCTGAGATTCCCTCAGAAGTCACCGAGAAAACAAAATTAAAGAAAATAAACGAAGCAATCCGTTTAAAATGATAAAGGGAACAAACAACGACTCTGAGTCATGTGTAAGTGTAGTACTAACCAGGCCCGACCCTGCTTAGCTTCCGAGATCGTGTTCAGGGTGGTATGGCCGTAAGCGAGAGCTCAAGTCAAGAGAGAGCTATTTAAACAACACACACCGACAGCGGCACAACACGAATCGACCCGTAATGACACACGTCCCGGGCTGCAGCAACACACAAACAGTCCCCTTTTACCCTCAAGTCTTCGTGTCTTTGAAAACGTGTTTTTTCTTCACCAAATATTCCCGCTTCAATCAAATTTCAGTTCGTTCCACTGTATTTGTATTTGTTTGATTAACAACGAAACAAGTCAGCTTGTCCCTTTTTTATATAAATAAAAGAAAGAAAAAGAAAAAACATGGGCAAGTTTTTAAGATTTAAAAGAAATGCAAGCCATATCGTTTTATGAAAAAAAATAACACTAACATTTGTTATTATTATCTATAATAATCAATAATATATAATAAATATAATAGTAATAATAAAAAAGCCAGTGAAAAAAACAATTAATATGATGTAAAACTCTGAGAGTGTAATGCACATCAAAGGCAGAGCACAGGAATTATAATCTTCCGCAAAAAAAAAAAAAAAAAAAAAATTA
>JAHKKF010537849.1:0-17516 GCA_019740295.1 Labeo calbasu
GTTTCGGTGCATCCCTAAAAAAAATCCTGAAATGTTTCCCTCAAAAAACATAATTTCTTTACAGCTGAAGAAAGAAAGACCTGAACATCTTAAATGACAAGGAGGTGAGTACATTATATGTAAATTTAATATTTAGGCACTGTTAAAATATTCTACCTCCTTCAACTAAAAAACTCAAGTTCAGTTCCTGCCTTAAATGTTTTAGTTTAATTAATTTGGCTGTGCAAGTCATTTCAGCTTACTGACTTGGGTTGAACTTCATAAAACTTAAAAAAAAAATGATGTTGAAATTGTTTATTTTGATGTGTTGAAGTTAAAGGAGAAGTCCACTTCCAGAACAACAATTTACAAATAATGTACTCACCCCTTGTCATCCAAGATGTTCATGTCTTTCTTCAGTCATAAAGAAATTATGTTTTTTGAGGAAAACATTGCAGCATTTTTCTCCATATAATGGACTGACATGGTGCTCTGAGTATGAACTTACAAAATGCAGTTTAAATGCAGCTTCAAACGATCCCAAATATAGTTGTAAACGATCCCAGCCGAGGAAGAAGGGTCTTATCTAGCGAAACGATCAGTTATTTTCATAAAAATAATACAATTTATATACTTTTTAATGTCAAACACTTGTCTTGTCTTGCTGTCCCTGAACTTTGTGTATTCTAAAGGGTATGTGGAAAAACTCTGATCAACTTCAAAATCATCTTATATCGCTGTTTTACCTTTTTGTTAAGGGTGTTTGATCTTCTTTGCATGTTCACTTTCCAAAGACTGGGTCGGTACGTAGGATGTAGCGATGTAGGATGATTTTTAAATGATTTTTTAAGTTGAGGGAGAAAATACAATCAGAGTTTTTCAACATACCCTAACTGTCTTGAGTCACAATACACAGAGTTCAGGGAGAGCAAGACAAGACGAGTGCTTGAGATTAAAGAAGTATTTACATTTTATTTTTTTAATGAAAATAACTGATCGTGTTGCTAGATAAGACCCTTCTTGCTTGGCTGGGATCATTTACAACCGCATTGTGATCGTTTGAAGCCGCATTTAAACTGCAGTTTGGAAGTTAAAACTCGTGGCACCATATCAGTCCATTATATGATGAAAAATCCTTAAATGTTTTCCTCAAAAAAACACAATTTCTTTACGACTGAAGAAAGAAACACGTAAACATCTTGGATGACAAGGGGGTGAGTACATTATCTGTAAATTGTTGCTCTGGAAGTGGACTTCTTTAATCACATCATTACATTACACTGTTACGCCAGTAGGTGGCGACATTATCTTAATGACACATTCGACCGATTCATCCAAACGATTCTTTCAAGAACGAAACAACTCCACTGTTTGTTCAGAAAGGCCACAGATTCCACACTTAGTTAACTACGTACTTTGCGGCTTCATTTGGAACTGATCTGAAATAAGATGCAAGTTTCTAAAAATGTTTTAAAAATGTAAGTTACTCAATATTACTTCTTGTTTATCGAACTGTTATAGCTATCCACTATATTTTCCGGTAAGAGCAGGCTTGGCCATTTTTTTTTATGAGTCTGGCTTCCAGTGTCCTTCGCTTCCAGCTATTTTTAGCTGTAACGTTACATATATATTGCAAACTGTTGTGTCTTACCATGTGTTATCATAATTATAAACACATCGGTTTTACCGTTTACTGCACTTCTCGTTATTTCCCAACAGCGGCTAATGAAGTCTTGCACCTTAACAGAAAACGGCCTGCTTCCGCGTTGAAAAATAAGGTGGACACAAGCAATGTTGCATTCGCAATCGGTCTGAATCGGCTAAATCGTCGCAGGTCATCACATCAGCTTTGTTATGTTGCTTATATAATAATAAACATATAAAAATGCATATTGTCTGTTTGTAGGTGTGCAAGGCAATAGATTAATCTCTCACCTTTGTGTTATTGTGCATTGAGTTTCACTGCAACCGTCGTCTTTTTTTTTCTTTTGGCGTAGAAGTAGCTGTATGATTTTCAGCTTTGTTGAGTTGACAATCAACCCCATTGGACCCTGCTGAGAAAACATAATCAGCCATAAGCACTTGCCCCCTACAGGCCTCCATACACCAGCACACCCTGCTGTGTCAACAGCCCCAGTCATCACTAAACTGCTTTCAAACAGCTCCAGTAGCCAGCAGACTCACTCTGTATTACCTGTCTAACCCACTACAGCTTCAGTAAGCCAAAGATAGGCAGACAGTTTTGATAGCTGGTTAAATACAGAGTTTGCTGATTTCACTGCATATTCTTAAAGGGCTAGGGCACCCAAAAAATCATTTACTCACTCTCATGTCATTCCAAACCTGTATAGATTTCCTTTTTTTGGCCTTTTTTAATATTAAAATGGATCTAAAGGGGATGGTATAATAAGAAATGTTTGATATGACCTTTTTAAGTGAGCAGCTTGCTGAAAAAGTGCAATGCCTGAAATGATCTCAGGAGTCTTCATTACAAGGAATGAACATCTGGAGACAAATGAGTCTTTTATGCCTCTATGAATCTGCAGTATTATTAGAATTGTGAGACATGCATTTATCATACACACGTTCTGCTTCATTAAATAAACGCAATTGTATTATCACAAGTCTTAAAGTAGTCCACCTCCAAAGTAAGTCTATTTAGCAGGCTTGTTACTGTACCAGCAAAGCAGTTTACTGCTCACTATTAATTGCTGTGCTGGTTCTACAGCAGCAAAATTGTAAGTGCTTGGTCACATAGAAAGCTGCTGTATCAGATGAGAATTTACACTTTGAGAAATCAGCAAATATCCAAAATGTTTTGTGGACTGCAACACATGCTCTGTGTAAAGCGTATCAATGTTTATTATTTACTATTGCTGCTACCTAAAACATTATTTTATTTTATTTATTATTTTAAATATTTTTTTATTTTACCTCTAAATTTACTCTTTTTTTTTTTTTTTAATCAAGCTAATAATTTAGGAAAAAATTGCATTCCATAAATGATGTATTGTATAGCTGAATTTATTTATTGATTTATAACGAACCAAGTTTTTCTCACTCATGTTAAATAGATGATTATTTGCAGAAAAATCAGCCTGCTACCAAATTATTTATTTTATTTTATATATTTTTATTTTATCTGTAAATTCACTCTTTTTTTATTAAAGTAATCATCTAGGAAAAATTTGCATTCCACAAATTATGTATTATATATCTGAATTTACCAAGCTTTTTCCAATTGTGTGTTAAATAGATGATTGTTTGCAGAAAAATTAGTCTGCTACCAAGGATTTTTTATTTTATATTTTATTTTATTTTATATATTTTTATTTTACCTGTTAATTTTCCCCCTTTTTTAATTAAAGTAATCATTTAGGAAAATGTCTAAATTTATTTATTTACTTCTAACGGACCAAGCTTTTTCCAATTGTATGTTAAATAGATGATTATTTGCAGAAAAATCAGCCTGCTACCAAATTATTTTATTTTATTTTATTTTATGTTTTTAAATTTGCCTGTAAATTCAGTATTTTTTCATCAAAGTAATCATTTAGGAAAAAATTCACTTAGATTTTGTGTATATTGCTGTATTTAATAGACTTTCAGGTTTTTTTAATCTTTTAATCTGTGTACCATTTTGCTCTAGATGTGTACGGCACCTTATTATAATACACAATAGCTGAAGTTCTTTTCCAGTCAAATGAAATGTCTGAGGTCTACAGTAGAGAATTCTGCGATCACTAAAATCTGATGCATTTTTAATGGTTATTTGTTTTTCCTTTGGGCTACTTATGTAATCAACATTTTTTACCGCTCACAAACTCCCTTGCCACTAGCATCATCACAGAAAGTCTCCTGCATTTCACTCGGAAAACAACAGAAAGTCAGAAAGTCCTCAGGTGAAAACAACAGTCAACTGAAAGTTTAATGGTGTTTTTGTTCAGCTGCATATAAACGAGTATATACATAAATCAGCCGCCAAACAAAAATGAAGACAAAAACAAACTCTCCTGAATATGTCAGTCTGAGTGTTTCTCAGCCTGAGGTGTGTGTTCCCACTGTTTCACTTTGTTCTTTTTTTCCTCTTCTCCTATTTACTACAGGCAGCATTGTGTACCTGGGGATGATGGTAGGGGCCTTCCTCTGGGGAGGCATGGCTGACAAGGTGGGCAGACGACAGTGTCTGCTCATTTGCATGTCCATCAATGGCTTCTTCGCCTTCCTGTCATCTTTTGTGCAGGGCTATGGCTTCTTCCTGCTCTGTCGCATGATAGCTGGCTTCGGGTGAGTCTGTTACCATGCAATCTGTGGTACATCTTCAAGACTTTAAATTTGTCGAGTCTAAAATATGGATCTTGATAGAGCCTTTAGATATTGTACATCATATAATGCAAAGAAATATATCTAAAAAGGAGGTCACTGAGGTTTTTTAAAAGAAATGAATACTTTTATTCAGCAAGGATGCATTAAAAGTATCAAAAGTCATAGTAAAGACATTTTAAACTTTCTGTTCATCAAAGAGTACTGAAAGAAATGTCTTGCAATATATAAAGAAATATAAAGATGTTAGTGGGAAAATACTGGTTACTCGCTAATATTTGATACCATAATCATGGCTCAATAGGCTATTTTTGATGTACATCTTATAGTGTTTCTTGTTATGTTTATAATGAAGACTTTCTCTCACAATGCTGTAAAATATATATCTCGTGCTCTCATGTGTAAGCAAGCAGACAAACTGTATGGAACCTATCCATTTAACACACTACCTAGATATAGTATCCACCTGTGCTTTGACATGGGTTTCTGGAAAGCGTTGTCGGTTGGTATCATGAGGAACTATACAATGGGCATCTTTTATCAACCTCCTCTGAAACAAGAATGTCTCTTCTATTCTTTAGATAATAGTCTTTTTCAGACAGACAATACATTACATCTGGCTGAATCAATAGCCACTGCAGTGCTGCGTTCTTGACTCTCTGATTCTCCTTTGCTGGCGGGGATTGTCTGTGGGTCCACGGCTAAAGCACTTGTCTCTCTGATGATGGAGTTATTGTGAATCTTTGAACGCATTCAGCCTGTAATGACTTGCACTGAAGCCTGCGCAGCCTAATAAGCATTTCACAGAATGTTGTTGCTAATTAAAATGTCCATATGGTTGCAGTGATGAGTGGTATCATGTGAAAGAAGTCTTTATTATGCTCACTTAGGCTGCACTTATGTGATAAAAATACAGTAAAAACAGTAATATTGTGAAATATTATTACAATTTAAAATTGTATTTTTTTAATACAGTATATTGTAAAATCTAAGCTGAGCTTTCAGCAGCCATTATTCAAACTTAAGTGTTATATGATCCCATGATCCTTCTTAATTCTAATATGTTGATGCTCAAGTAACATTTATTATTATTATTATTATTAATGTTGAAAATAGTTGAATATTTTTAAATCATAATCATTTTTTTCAGCATTCTTTAAACAATAGAAAGTACTATATATATATATATATAATTTAAAAATCTTTACTGTCACCTTTAATCAATTTAATGCATCCTTACTGAATAAAAGTATTCTCTCTTTTTTTTCTAAATAAATAAATAAATTTATTAATTAATTTTAAAAAAAATGCTATCATTTAGTATTTGAAAACTACAGTGCTTTTCTTTGAATATTGATCTGAAGAAGACACACAAGACTAATTAACTCAGTAGTAGCAATTACATGCAATCTCGCAGACCAGGCTGATTTTGCTTTTCTGTGTGGACACAGAGTAGTGTTTTAATTAAATCTAGCCTATTGCTTTAGACTAGTACAGTGTTTCTGTTTGATTGCAATCGACTTAAGCGAGTAGTGTTCTTTATGTAATTTTTTAGCAGTTAAAGCTTTTTTTTTTTTTTTTTAGATTTTTTTCCCAGCAGTTAAAGCTCTGCTGAAGCTCTTTGAAACATGCATGATGTAATTGCAACTGAAACAGGAAGACAGGCTGGGACATATCAAGCAGTCCTGCCCCTTTTTTTAAACAGCCAATAGCCTTTCGTTTATATCACAGCTTGGGCCAGAGCTGTTGAGCTGGGTAAAGCCGCATTTGACAGCTTGTAAAATCCACAGTCTAATAGATTTCCTCTTTTATTCATCAGTGCTGTTTGTCTAACCATTTCTCCTCCTAATTTCATCTATATTGCTATTATGTATAGATTTCCAAAAGGTCCGATACGTTTTATGGTCTGCGCCGACTTGTGCATATGATCCACTTAGTGCTATTGCATCTCTGGACCGGACCACACTGTGCACGCTGTGGCGGTTCTTGTGAAATAGTATGAGACCAGACTTATTTTTGTCCCAATGGAAAGTGTGTTTACATTGAATCATTCCCTATCCCCTATATAGTGAAGTATGTGCCATATAGAAAATACTAACTCTGTTAAAGGGGTCATCGGATGCAAAGTTCACTTTTACATGTTGTTCGAACATTAATGTGTGTTGGCAGTGTGTGTACACATCTACCCTATAATGATAAAAATCCATGCAGTGGTTTTTAATTAATCTGTAAAAATAATATCACCTTTTTCAAATCGAGCCGTTCTCAGAGGCCGCTCCCACGATAGTTGTTTGACATGAGCGTCTTAGCTCAGACCCATCTAAATCAGCTGTAACAGTCCAGCCTCCATTGTTTCGATGCCGGATCAGGGATGTAAGTTAGACAAGAATATCTCCAATTGAGCGATTGAGTTGTTGTGTTGCTGGATGTAATAATGAAAGTAGTGGTCGTCATTTACTCCTGACATCTGAGCCGCTGAAGATGCAGTGGATTACGTTTGTTTGTGAAGGGAATGTGCCTCCTGATCTGCATATATCCGTCTATGTTCGCGCAAATCATTCGTGATCCAGCTTCACTTAGAGCAGCAGTGAGTACGAGGTTTTTTTTTATGAATCTTTGTGATAGTCTTTCCTAATAACATGCTAGTTAGCAAGTTTAGCGGCTAAATGCACCTAAAGTAAACAGGCTCGTCACTCCACAAAGAGAAGAGAGGGGCGGGGCAAGCAGAGCTCATTAACATTTAAAGCAACCTCGACCAGAATAGGATGATTTTTGCAGAGCTCATTTTGGCAAGGTAAAAAAGGTGTTATTTACACTACCATTCAGAAATTTTAACCTTTTCATTAAGATCCTAAATAATCATATCAACTTGTGGAAAATGGGCATCCGATGACCCCTTTAACAGGTGACCGATTTCAGCCGCAGCCTTTAGCATCTATTTATAGTGTATGGAGCAGGATGCTTTGGATTCTAGAGAGCATCTGATTGGACAGTAAGTTTGATGAGAAGCTGAAGTGCAGGGTGATGTCATCAATATCATTGATCCATATTGGCGAAAGTTAGAGACTGTAAGTTTGAATGCTTATATCTTCTAAATGCAAATTTTGTCATTGTTTTGAAGCACACAAGCTTATAGATAACCTTTTTAATTGTAATTTTCCCAACATCTCGTCTACTTTTCGTTTCTGGAACTTTTTTGCATTCTTCTTCTGAGGTAAATTCTGGCTTATTCCTCTTAGCGCGTCTTCTTCCAAAAACGTATGTCTAAAAAGTATGTGTATGAAGAGAGGTGACGGAGACTAAGACAGCAGAGGGGTTGTTTGCGTTTATTTGTAGAGACCCTTTGCAGTTGTAAATGATACCTTATTCCTATCTGTATGATCAAAAATATCTAATATAAAAATATCAAATATATTTTTAGTTCTTTTCGCGGTCATCAAGAAAAAACGAGAAAGACTGCACCGGTGCAGTCTTCGACCCCAGATGGTAACAGTGTTGTCGCGGGATGTTTTTCATGTCTGTGGGTTGAAGCGACCCTAATATTGTGATATTTAGCCCCTGGAGAGTGTCATTGAAATAATGTAGATTAGTGTACAATGTTTTATTCATTTAACATGTAATATTGGGGGCATCCAATTATTTGACATATTTGAACATTTTTTTTAAAGTAACACAATAGTTACTTTCCCTGGTAATTAGTTACTCTTATAATGATGTAACTCAGGTACTAACTCACAGTTAGTATTTGTGAGAAGTAACTAGTAACTATAACTAATTACTTTTTTAAAGTAACAAGCCCAACACTGCTCGTAAGCAATGCAGGTGTTTTGTAGTTGGATGTAAAAGTGAACATAAGAATCTTCATTTTCTCCCAACATCAGAGTCACTGAGGATGCAGTGGATTAGTTTAGTTTTTAATGGTAATGTCCCACCAAATTGACAAAAAATGGAAGAGAGGGGTGGGGTTGAGCAGTAGCTCATTATCATTTAAAGAGACATGCACCAGAACGGGTCGCTGTGAACAGAGCTGTTTTTGACAAGGTGAAAAGAACATTGTTTTACATGACCACTGATGAATTTTAACAAAAGTATGTTGCAGATATTTCATGAAGACCCTAAAGAATCATACCAAGTTGTGAAAAAATTATGCTAAAAAAACCCTCTGAACTTTACTCTTTCTTGTCTTGTCCTTCAGGATTGGTGGAGCGGTGCCCATCGTCTTTTCATACTTTGCTGAGGTGTTGGCAAGAGAGAAGCGTGGAGAGCATCTGAGCTGGCTCTGCATGTTCTGGATGATTGGAGAGATTTATGCCTCCGCCATGGCCTGGGCCATCATACCTCACTACGGTAACAGAACCAGATCATGCTCTAGTTTGCATCCTATTATTTTTGCAAATCATCATTAAGATTTTTAATTAGTAGTAAAATTTGATAATATTATTATTTGTATTTTAAATAAATGCTATTCTTTAGAAATTTTTAGTCATCAAAGAATCCTAAAAAATGTATCATGGTTTCCACACAAACATTAAGGAACACAACTGTTTTCAACATTTATAATAGTATGTTTCTTGAGCAGCAAATCAGCATATTACAATGATTTCTGAAGGATCATGTCACACTGACGATTGGAGTAATGATGCTAAAAATTCAGCTTTGTCATCACAGGAATAAATTACCTATTAAAATAGAAATACTTTCTTGAAAGCAAGCAAAATTAGAAGATTTCCATATAAATCAAGTACCACAGGACGCAGGTAGAGTCCGATTACAACGTTTTCGCGAGCTCAGGTCAAGGTGTCTGCTTTTCTTCCGGCACGTGTGGGCTGTCCTTTCACTGGCAGTGATCACTGTGAGGGAGCGGAGAACAGCGGAGCTTTAGGTTAAGTGATTAATGTAGAAACGGAGCACTGCAGGGATATTTAAAGGATGAAACGGCTCCTGTGGGGGAAGGCATAGCCCGATGATTTATGAGAACCTCTACTCTGGAAATAAGCTGCACTCATCAGTAACGAAATGATGGAATAGAGGGGAAGGGAGGAGGAAAGGAGCTCAATGGATATGGAGAGGAGTCTCTCGGCCAAGACGACGACTGGAACAGACTGTTTTCACTCCTGTTTTGGGGGGTGGTGGGGAGGTGTTTGCTGTGTTTTGTTCTCAGTGAACAGATCATAATGAGGTTTTTCTCCTTGCCTTGTGAGACAAAGCAAAAGGAGTACTTGATTTATGAATGACCCTCGCTAGAGCCCAAGCAGGGGCCGAGCTGTCAGACACAGTGGCTACAGGAGAGTATTAGGGAGTCTATATTATAGTCTGCATGCCGGGAATCAATGGGAAACAATCATAGGATCTGTGCATTGGGAGTCTGTGTATGTGTGTTGGGGGAGCACAAGGCAGAGCAGCAGTCATGGATGGCTAGTTTACATTCAGTCTCGCTTATTCTCAAAATAGATTTTCATCTCTCTGTCAATCAATTCGATCCAATATGCATATTCAAAAAATGGATAATTGGTTAAATGGATTATTACTTGGTTTGGTTGCATGCAAACGTAGATACGGTCTGTGAGATGGCATCTCTCCTTAAGACAGTGCACAATTTGAGGTATTATACAGTTGAAGTCAAAAGTTTACATACACCTTGCAGAATCTGCAAAATGTAAAATATTTTACCAAAATAAGAGGGATCATACAAAATGCATGTTATTTTTTATTTAGTACTGACCTGAAATCAGTAATCAAAAAGTCTGATCAAAAATGAGCCTTCCCATTACGAGGTGATATTTGACTCCTTAAACTGATTTACAGGGGAAATTTGTTTTTACCTTTGTAATGGCATTTTTCTAACTGTATTAAAAATATGTAATCTTTTATGTAAATTTTAAATATATATATATATATATTTTACAAGCTTTTTAAAATTTCTAATTAAAACAACAGAATAAAAAAAAAGTACAATAAGAATAAGTTACCGATGAAATGAAATCACTATTAACAAATTGTACTACAAAGGTGGCACAGAAGAACACAAAAGAGGCTTGTAGGTGTATTTTCATATGTTTAATGAGGCTCAGAGGTGGCATGAATACAATCAATTTCATAAATTCATGTTGAGATTGATGTTTTAAATATACAATTTTGAATATAGAAATATTAAATGATTTAAATGTGGCAGGTGGCAGTAAGTCACTGATTTAATTACTGAATTATTCATTCATTTGATTCATTTGAACGGCTGATTCATTCAGAAATAAAGCAAGTGACTGTCTTTGTGAATGGGTTAATTGAATCATTGACTCACTAGATTCATTTAACAACGCACATTCATTTATAAACGAAACACTGCTGTGTTTACATGGAGATGAACAGCGGCTCAGTTGTGACTTGCGATAGTGTTATAGTCAGACAATGTAAGTCACTTAGTATTAACTTCTTGTTTATTTAACTGCTGTATTAAATCAATATCTCATTTACAAACACCCTTAAAAATCATTAAAAGCTGTCACTCATCTTCTTCGCAATCTCACAAAGTTCCATTATAATCAACAAAGCTCTCTACACTGCACAATCAATCTGTTATTTACACTCTCTACACTTTGTTTATGAAAGGATTCATAGGATATGTCTGTGATACATTACTCAATTTTGCAAAAACACGTAGAAACCTTTGAAGATCCCCTCAGCGCAAACACAAATATGCTGATCGGGTCAGTCGCACTGGTGCTATTAAATATTTTTTCATAGTCGCACACAGTAGTTTTCAGTTGCATTTGGTCACACTGCAGAACCCTGCCTAACTGTCTACTGCCTACATAGCTCCCTTTTAATGCAGTATGAAAAACAACCTCATAAGTGATTTATTTGGAGCGCTGTATGTCAACTGTACAGCAACTGTATACAACATATAATTGCCACACAAGTGATTTGACTCACAATTGATTTCAACAGAGTTTGGATTTAGCATGCTAAGCTAACTCTGCATATGGGTACAAAGAGGCTAATGTAAACACATAGAACACAAATAGAGCAAATGGTCTTTTTTGATTACACTTAGATATTTTTAGCAGTGATTTTCAGTATTGAATAAATATTTATCCTATCTCATGTCGCATCTGCGTCCCACCGCATGTGGCTCTTTCAGAATCACATACTAGCATACCACTTTTACTGTTTTTACCTTTTTTATGGCAGAAATAGTAGTAATATGCTAGTATGCAACTCTGAGTTCACTGAGTGTGCTTTCTGGGATTTCCTTCTTCCCAATAGAATATGTGCCAAAATGAGGTTTCTGTTGGTGCCTATGACGCTATAAAATACTGCATCTGAAGGCAGCTTGCAAATGTACTTACACTTGAAAATGTTTCAAGTCATTACAACATTTACTTTCACACAGTTTGCGTGTGTGAGCGTGTGTTCTTTTATTAGCATTAAAGCCGACTGTGAGTAGAGCCACTGGCAAGCCATCGTACATGAGTACAAACGGTAGGTCTGCTGCCTGCTGACTCAGTCACCCGTTTCCTCAGTCAATTATGCACATAATCTGCGTAATGAGATTTCCAATGACATGGGCGAAACATTAACCCTCTGGGCTTTTCTGCTGTTGCAATCACAGCTTTATAACTCTCACTTATACTGCAGAGTAGTGTTACCTTCATTATTTACCACAGGTCCTCACAGAGATATGCTAATGAACACACACTGACATGCCATATTCCTAGTGTCTTTTTCACTGTCACTGGGATTGCAGACATAAATTATATTTATACCACCATATTCTAGCTGTAAACTCAGGATTTTTATGTACTATGTGTATTGTTTCAGAATGTTATACCCTCGGGTCACCAACAGATCTTCTGCCGTTGACAGGTAATGTACTTACCCCTTGTCATCCAAGATGTTCATGTCTTTCTTTCTTCAGCTGTAAAGAAATTATGTTTTTTGAGGAAAACATTTCAGGATTTTTCTCCATATAATGGACTGGTATGGTGCCCCAAGTTTGAACTTCCAAAATGCAGTTTAAATGCTGCTTCAAATGATCCCAAATGTGGTTGTAAATGATCCCAGCTGAGGAAGAAGGGTCTTATCATAAAAATAATACAATTTATATACTTTTTAATGTCAAATTCTCATCTCGTCTCACTCTGCCTAAACTGTTTTTGTTCCGGTTCATGACAGTTAGGGTATGTCGAAAAACTCCCATCTCATGTTCAACTTCAAAATCATCTTATATCACTGTTTTACCTTTTTTGTTAAGGATGTTCGATCTTCTTTGCATGTTCACTTTGCAAAGACTGGGTCAGTACTTCTGCAGTGATGTAGAAGAAATGATTTTTTCGAAGTTGAGGGAGAAAATACAGAGTTTTTCGACATACCCTAACTGTCTTGAGGCAGAATACACGGGAGAGTTCAGGGAGAGCATACAAGACGAGTGTTTGAGATTAAAAAGTATTTAAATTGTATCTTTTTAATGAAAATAACCGATCGCTTCACTAGATAAGACCCTTCTACCTTGGCTGGGATCATTTACAACCACATTTGGGATCGTTTGAAACCGCATTTAAACTGTGTTTTGGAAGTTCAAAATCGGGGCACCATAGCAGTCCATTATATGGAGAAAAATGCTGAAATGTTTAACTCAAAAAACATAATTTTACGGCTGAAGAAAAAAAGACATGAACATCTTGGATGACAAGAGGGTGAGTACATTATCTGTAAATTTTTGTTCTGGAAGTGGACTTCTTCTTTAATGATGGATTTGTTTCTTACAAACACACAGTTTTTCTTTTCAAAAAGCAGTATTTAATGTAATGGAGTTGAGTGGATTGCTTGTGGATTTTTGTGATGTTTTTATCAGCTGTTTGGACTCTTGTTCTGACGTGAAGTAATGCTTAATTTCTTTATATCTGTTCCGATGAAGAAGCAAACTCATCTACATCTTGGATGGCCTGAGGGTGAATACATTTTAAGCAAATTTTCATTTTTGGGTGAACTATTTCTTTAATGGCCACTTTACTTTACCAGCAGTGAAAGACACTTGTGCCTTTCAAATAGGACATTTTCGTTTTAATGATATCATTAAGACCCTACACTGTTTAACAGCTCAGTGCATAACACATTACCGGTAAAGAAAAAGATACATATTGGAGAAGTAGAAAAGGTACCACTTAAAATGGAATATAATAAGACACATTTTCAGTAACTCTCTGAGTCCTTGACAGTCTTAAAGCTGCTTTACATGATTTCAGCAACCTGCCTGACACCACTTAAAATTAGAAATGCAGAATAGTTTTGGACGGTGTATGTTGATGAGTTCTTTTATATACATGCACTTAAGAATATTATAACAGAACTGTGCAATCCTGTAGCTCAGTGTGTTAGCTTCTGTATCATGAAGAATATCATGCTCTGTATGCATAAATACAGGTTTACATTTTTGAAACAGTTTGATTTTCTAATATGGACCCTGGACCACAAAACCAGTCTTAAGTAGCATGGGTATATTTGTAGCAATAGCCAAAAATACATTGTATGGGTTAAAATTTTTCTTTTATGCCAAAAATCATGTTCCATGAAGATATTTTGTAAATTTCCTACATTAAATATATAAAAAATTCATTTTTGATTAGTAATATGCATTGCTAAGAACTTCATTTGGACAACTTTAAAGGTGATTTTTTTTTGGCCAAATTTAGTCCTATCCTAACACCCTTATGACTGGTTTTGTGGTCCAGGGTCACATATTTCTATAATATTTTAGCACACAGAATGTTCTTAAGTGTGTTATTTCTCTTTAGCTTTAATTATAATTTTGCATTAATTTCCTAAGTTTTTTAGTTTTTGTTTAGGCTATTTTTGATTTGTTAACATAAAGGCAATGCTATTATATTTTTTATTTTTTGCTATTTCATAGTTATTTTGTGCTTTTGTAATTTTATTAGTTTTTTTTGTTTAACGAATTCAATTTACCTTTAATTTATTTGAATTTTAGTTGTAGTTTAGTACTTCAGCTTAAACACGGTTTGGTTGCCTTTATAACATTTCACATTTTTTTAATGTGATATTTATATTTATTTCATGTAATATTAACAAAATAATAAAGAAATAGTTGCAGTAGTTTGTTTTTTGTAACAATGGTTTAGATTCTGACTTTTTTTGTTATTATGTTTGTTAAAAGGAAGCACAACCTAATACTAGTGCTGTCAAAATTAGCGTGTTAACGCAGATGATTCGTTTTTCCAGTTTAACGGCGTTAAAAATATTTAACGCGGTTAAAAGAACTAGAACTGCGGTCAGATGAGATGTTGTCAGGCCATATGTCAGTAAATACAAATTTTCCTATCATGTCAACCGTTATACTGTGCTAGTGGCACGCGAGCTTCAATTGCACACACAAATGTGGCGGCACGCGCTGTAGCCTGTATCATTTCATAATAAAGTGTAAATGAAACTATGAGCGTCCGTGTCAGAGCCGCATCACGTTCAGCAGCGGCAGCTCTTAAAGTAATAGCAGCCAAATAATCTAATAACCCAGCTGCTGTGATGTCTGTTAATCAAAGAACAAAAAAAAGAAGAAATCAGTACGTTTTGTAGCTTTAAGAAATCATCTATATTTAATTATTTAGTGTTTGATAATTTTATTCAATTTCTGTATATTCCCTCAGGCATGAAAATCCCTTTGATACATTTAGAGTAAGTTACATTTAATGCTAAAGTATCGTTAACACTAATACAAACATTATTTTTGCAGTATGAGTGTGTTAGGGCAGAACGATGCAGCTCTATTTCGTATGTCTTTAGACAAATGTCGGTACAGTATTTTTTCAGAACGTGTGCTTGGCTTATTATTCCATTCAACTTATTTGGCTACTGTAAAATTGGCAAAGGGAAACTTTTATCAAACATGTTTTTTTCTGGCATGCTCTGTCTGCAATAGCAAATAGCATTTGTGGTTGATGGTATGTTTTTTTCGATAATGGTAGAAAACACTTATTAGGTTGATTTCTTTGCCCAAAAAAACAAACAAACAAAAAACTTGGCTGTCAATCATGATGGAAGAATAAATAAGTTAAGTTACAGCATGTCCCCTAATGAGGCCGTAATATTTATTCTGTGGGAGTCCCCCCACCTCCCGGCCTCATCAGAGGCCACATCACCCCTCAAGCACCCTTCTCACCTTTTTCACCCCTGACCCATTTTCATGCCTGTTCCCTACTTGCTGAAAGGCACAGGTAAATAATGGGTTTACGTGGGTTTTAAGTTCACTTAAATTAAAAGCTGTTATTATTTTTAAGTCTAATAAATGTTACAATTGATTGTTCTCAATTATGCTAGAATGTTGAATGGCTGTAGTGATTGGTTTAATATTAGGAAAAAATAACAATTTCCTAGAGACATCAGTATAATTGTGATTAATTTCAGAAAAAATGTTCGATTAATTAGTTAATTTTTAAAAATTGATTGACAGCAATACTATTTCTGATGTTTTTCAGTTCCAGCACCTGGAAAAGACACACTACACTCAGCTCTTATGTAATCAATCAGCGTTGGACAAATGAAATGGATGTGTTCAGACAATAATCATTGTGACATGCCAACAGTAACTGATAAATGTTTCTAGCTCAAATCCGACAGTCTTATGGCTTGAAGTGCTACCAGCCAAGCCTTTTGTCTGTGCTGGATCAATAACATGAAAAATTGTTTGATGTTTTCCACAGGCTGGAGTTTCAGTATGGGCTCGGCTTATCAGTTCCACAGCTGGAGGGTGTTTGTGGTGGTGTGCGCTCTCCCCTGCGTTTGTGCCGTGGTGGCCTTAACGTTCATGCCGGAGAGCCCCAGGTTCTACTTGGAGGTAAGGAGTGTCTGAAAGTAGGTAGGGAGATACAAAGATTCATAATAGCTTCAGTTCAGTTTGTAATATCATTCATTTACAAATAAAAAACGGACAAAATTCATCTCAGATGACTGCTTTGCATGTTTATAAAAACATCAGTTTATATGACTTGAACATCTGAGGAAACAGTGTGACTTAAGGGAACACGACTCTCTTTGAAGCTAATGACGCGTGCTTGTCGTGACTCCCTACGCCCCTCTTTCGGGCCTGCCGTGGCAATAGAGGTGGGCGGCTGTCATCGAGCGCTGCGGTTTTCCACTTAATCCAGTTAATCTCTTAGGGATTTTTTTCTGCTCTATCCTTTCAGGTGGGGAAGCACGACGAGGCCTGGATGATCCTCAAGCAGATTCATGACACAAACATGCGAGCGCGTGGACAGCCCGAAAAAGTCTTCACAGTGAGTCGATTCCCTCACTACGCTAACTTTAAGCTGCTTAGAGCACCAACCACGCTTTAAAGTTGCTTAAATTCATGAATGATTGTCTCATCCTGCCCTGCATGTGGGCTTCACGGATGTTTCTGGTGTCATTTACTGAGCTGCTTGGTGAGCGGCCTAGTGATGAAGACCAAGCTGTCATCCAAATTGGGCACTCTTATACCTCCATAAGATATTTTTTCTCTTTTAACAAACAGTGATCCTCAAAAATGTTTGAATACTGAAGTCAAACTTTTAAAAAATATACACATTTTATTGCATTACATAACAAAACAAAATTCTGTGGAATGAAACCCATATAGACTAATCTTTTTTCCTTTGACATTTTCACCAATTTACACTTGAATCTGATATGTAAAAAAAAAAAACAGATCTGAGTAATAAATCAGAATTGAGAACTAAGGCTTACAGTGTGAAGGCAACCCTTGTAACTGGTGTTTCTTCTTGTAGGTGAACAGAATTAAGATCCCAAAGCAGATTGATGAGTTTGTCGAGATGCAGACTGAATCTGGCAACCTTTTCTCAAAAGCGATCTTCAGAATAAAGACTGAGCTTCATGGGGTGAGATTCATGATGTGTAGCCTTTCAGAAATAATATAATCTGTGTAATCATTAGTATAAGTTACAGAATACCTGTGATAAGTTTTTATGATGAAAATGATTAGAACTCCTTTTTCTGTCCTTCCAGATTTGGTTGAATTTCTTGAAGTGTTTTAATTATCCAGTGAAGGACAGTACAGTGAGACTTGCTATTGTGTGGTTCACGCTGTCATTTGGGTAGGACGTCTATCTATGTCTGTCTTTCTGTCTGTCTGTTTTCTTGTCTGTCTGTTTGTCAGTTTGCTTGTCTCTGTCTGACTGTTTGCTTGTCTGTCTGTTTGTCAGTTTGTC
>JAHKKF010537850.1:6781-27216 GCA_019740295.1 Labeo calbasu
AAAAAATAACATGCATTTTGTATGATCCCTCTTATTTTGGTAAAATAATTAGCATTTTGCACATTCTGCAAGGTGTATGTAAACTTTTGACTTCAACTGTAAATATTCTGCATTGCAAAATATGTAAGAAACCTACAATAGAACAAGCACAAGAGAAAACATAATGGGGGAAAAAAACTTTTAGAAGCTCTTAGCAACCACATATCAGAAAAAAATGATAGTAAAATTATAGACATTTCCTTTAGTAATAGATTAGTCCTGATAAAACACTTACAATCTGCCCTTTTTATCTAAAATGATACGTATGTTACACTGTGCATTCATGAACAAGTCTTTCCCATTTAAAGAAGCAAATTTGTTATAATGACTCAAGTGCTGTAGATGAAACACATCAGCTGTAATGAGTCATGGGTGAATGACTCTAGTTAAAACATCCTTTTACTCAAGAGTAATTTCTCCTCTTCTCTCTCTTGTAAGAATTATACTCAGGCTGAGACACAGAGTGCTCTTTGCCATTACAGTATATGGCAACTTCCTTCCTAGCAAGTGTTTCTGAGTTGTAGTTCACTCAAGCAGGGCGGTTAAGGTGACAGGTCTAAGATACAGGTTCTATTAGCTGTAATGATTTTTCAGTGAACCTTTAAATGAAGCTACTCTGGGAGTTCCAGGCTTGTATTTCACATTGTCTTACTACCTATTACCTGTCTGTATCATGTACCTACTTTCAGCCTTATCGCAGTTTCTTCAGAGGGCTAATTTAATGTGTGTTTCCGTATTGTTATGGGCAATGTAAATGATTTTACAATGTTCTTTTGTGTGCTTGCAGGCAGCAAGACCAAAGACAGCGTTGCAACAGGTAAGGTGATTCTGCAAATTGTTCTTTAGTCTTTAGTCTTGTAAATAATGAATACGTCTCATTTAATGTGTTCAAAGGGCATGGCTTACAGCCAGTAAGTGGAACCGAGACAAATAGTTCTGTGCCTAGGTGATATTTCAGAAGGTTATTTGTCTAGGACAGATGGAAAACTAGAAAAGTCACAGCGTTTTTCAGTATGATTAACTTTCGGCCTCTCGCTTGAGCCAGGGTTATTATAGCTAACAAAAATTATAACTGTAACAATTAACTTTTTGTTACTTGAAACAAAATAAACATTAGTATATAATAAGATAGTGTTTCTTTTCATAGACTGAAGTACAATCACAGCGAGTCAGGTTTAATCATAAATAAATTTATGACAGTCTTTAATACTAAATGGCCATTTGTTGGTGTAATCTAAGGTGAGCCAGTTGATTTAGTCATAGTAATTTTAAAATAAATTAATTTCAGTAATAAAATAGTTTCATTCAATAAAATTAAATCCAGCAACGTTTAATGAGTTGCACTGACAGTGTTGCGGTGTAGGACAACAGAATAAGATAATATCCTGATTTGTTTTCTTGTGTTGCCAAATAAATATTGAATTTCTGACAGAGTGATGGGTTTCTGTTGAAAATGGGTTGTGTCTGTGTTTTATCACGGTCAGTGGCTGAGAAAACAAAGGAGCAGGCCTCTCAGCTGGGAGGAGCTGTGATGTCTGGAGCCGGAAACATCGCTGCTGCCACCGGCCTGGTGAAGAAGGATGAATTCCCCAGTGACATGAACGTATGTTCTCTTAAATTATATTATGTATCATTATTACATATTATTATATACCATTCCATGTTCATTCTTTCAGAAAGTTGTAATTGTGTCTAATTGTTAACTTTTATTTAAGTGTTTTTATTAAGGAGCTATTTCTACCTGATCAAACCCTTAAAAATTATTTTTGATGTAATGTAGTCAGGTTGATTCAGTCATTTTGACTTGACATTTTAGGTTACCTGACAAAACATTTTTTAACATTGACAATTTGTCACAATTCTGATCAGTTTTACTTGTTATATTCATAGGCCAGAAAATAGTGAACATTACACTGTTAGAAAAAAGATTTGTGCTGGGCGATATACCGGTTCAATTATGCACACGGTGTGAACTAAAAAAAATGCAAATGTCTAAGCAGCCTAAACAACGTCATAATTTGGGGGATCCCTGTTAACTGCATACATATACTTTTGAGTAATGTTTAGAAAATTTTTAGAACTATTAATAACACATAACTAATTCTTAAAAGGGCACCTATTATGCAAAATCTTTTAGAAGGTGTTTGGACAGATATGTATGTTGGATTGTGTGTACACAGCCATCTTATAAAGATAAAAATACATCTAGTCTTTTTTAATTTTCATAAAATCAAACCAGGCTAAAAAAACAAGCACTTTGGAGTCATATTTCGATAGCCCCGCCCACCGCCATTACCATATCAGCCATTTTGTCTGTGTGCGATCGTTTTTTTCGAAAGCAGTGTCACGTCAGAAACACCCTTGCTCTTTCATGATCATAAAATATTCAAGGATGTTAGTGTTTCTGCTGTAAATGTCTATTGAGGCTTTTAGGAGTTTTACTACATTTCCTGTAAGTATAAGCACAACTACGATTTGGTCTTACAAATGGTTGTAAGAGTTTATTTATATATCTTTTTGTAAAGTTCATTGATATTTTTCTATACCTGTAAGTAAAGAAAAAAGATTACATTATGCAAGTTTTTATGGATTACTTGATGAATATAACACAAAAAGGTAAGGTACAGAGTGTATCTTGTTCATTAACTATTTATTGGATTTAACTAGGAAAACGTGAAGCTAAAAGTTTTGTAAGATCATCTAACACTCACTAGGTGCGTTTACATGGAGCACTGTAATCAGTTTAAAAGTCCAATCCAAATGAAAATGCTCCATATATAATCACCTCGATCTGAATAAAAAAAGAGGGATGGGTTAAACCTTTCTATAAACCGAACAAAATTAAAATTCTTCCACGTAAACATGTTAAACAGATTACTTGCCTCTACATCAAGCAGGACAGGTGTCACGCCAAAGTGGGCGGCATTCACGGGATGTGCCCCCCTGTCCATCCTCTCAGCAACTGCACGCGATCACAGATTGCACGCTTTGATTCATTGTTTAGCAACTCTTGGTAAGAAATTGTGTGTATAGTAAAAACACCGGTCCTCTCACGCTCGCTCATGTTGCTTCTCCTCACTGTTTATTGCCATATGCAAAACAGAGATGTCTAGGCTCTGCCCCCTTCTGGAGTTGGGTGGGAAGTTGCAGCTCATTTTTATGTAAGAGAACACACCCCTAAAACAGCACTTTTTAGACCCGCCCCAAAAATGACACTTTTTAACACATTATAATAAACAGTCTGTATTGTATTGGGATTTGAAACTTCACAGGCACATTCAGGATAGCCATATTATTAATATTACATCTTGTAAAAAGGGACATAATAAGTGCCCTGGGCAAATAAACCAATTGCAAATGAAAACCAGAGATGCTCAGGACGAACATAAAGAGGAGAAAATGTAGCCGGCAGATAAACTCACTGTTTACCAAAGCCCTATTTGGACAGGACTAGTTCTAAACTGCATTTGAGTTTTGATTCTTATCACTCGATAACTGTGATTTTCCTGTACCAATTCGTAGTGAACTAACATCTCTGTGATTATTACAGAGGTGGGAGGGTCTGTTTTGTAGATCATGCACTCTGTATGCGTGCATTGCATATAGTCATTCAGATTGATTACTATTAGTATAACCTCAGGTTTAATACAAATGCCATGGTTAAGCTATGGGTAGTATAGTTAAACCATGGTTAATTTCTGGTTACTTTAGTTTAACTATTTTTTTGATTATTGTTATTTGCAGTAAAACCATGTTTAATTTTTATAAAGATACATATGTAATTAAAACATTATAATGAAGGTGAGTAATCTTACCTGACGTTGATATTACAGTAGCCAGTCTTAAAGGGGTCATGCCCATTTTCCACAAGTTGATATGATTCTTTAGGGTCTAAATGAAAAATCTATAACATGCTTTGGTTAAAATTTCTCAATGGTAGTGTAAAAAAAACTTTTTTACCTTGCCAAAATCAGCTCTGCAAAAATCATCCTGTTCTGGTCGATTTAGCTTTAAATGTTAATGAGCTCTGCTCGCCCCGCCCCTCTGTTCTCTCTGTGGAGTGATGAGCCTGTTTACTTTAGCCGCGTTTAGCGTTGTTCTGCTGTAAGTGAAGATGAATCGCACGAGAACACACATTTATGTAGATGCGCATTCCATTCGCAAACAAACGTAATTAAACTGCATCTTCAGCAGCTCAGATGTCGGGAGTAAATGACGACCACTATGTTCATTATTACATCCAGCAACACAACACCTTAATCGCTCAATCGGAGATATTCTTGTCTAATTTACATCCCTGCTCCTGCATCGAAACAATGGAGGTCGGACTGTGACAGCTCATTTAAGGCGGGTCTAAGGTAAGATGGCCGTGTCAATCAGTTCATCTTAGGAGCGGCCTCTGTCGGTGTGTCATCACAGAGACAAGATGCTGAGAATGGCTTGATTTGAAAAAGGGAAAACTATTTTTACAGATTAAATAATAGATATATTATCATTATAGGGTGGCTGTGTACACACACTGCCAACACACATTTGTTCAAATAACATGTAAAAGTGAACTTTGCATCCGATAACCCCTTTAACAGTTTACGTGATCTGGCTCTTTCTTTCTTTTTATTTCTTTGCCAGGAGGCAAGCATATAAAAAATGTGCACGGTAATAATAATAATGCACAGAGTGTCTGCAATAGCTCACGTTGACCAAAATATACAAGGAACACGTTGTGAAAAAAATATCGTCGGCAATCACAGACATTCACATTCTGACGGGATTAGATTTCTCAGAGGATCACAGACTTTATTGAAAAAACAGTAGGTAATTTCCCCTGGAGTTATTACAGATGTTGTGTGAGAAAAACACAGACGTGGCAGATTTGGACAGGATTAAATTTGCAAAGTACGTCTGTAAAACACAAATTTCTCTAATGACCCCCTGTAAAACTGGTTCTGTCCGAACAGGGCTCATGTGTGAAATATTGAAAGAAAATCCTAAATACTAAATTGGGGGTGGGGGTTTATATGCACTGACTGTCTTCAGAAAAGTTTAGATGGTGTTTTCTGTTTATTTTATCTCCATATAATGCATATTATTGTAGTATTTAAAACCAACGAAATGCTGTATCGCTGCTGTTCCATAAGCGCCACCTGCTGTCAGAAAGTGAATTTGCCTCTCATTCAGCCCAACTGCTGTTTTTGTTTCGTGCAGATATATTTATGTAGCATAATTTCACAAAGTTAAGATCAGACCATTCTGTTTCTGCTTAAAATGTTTAAATTATACAATGTAATTTACACCATGTAGCATGTTTGTTTGGTTCGTGATTAAAATCCAGTGGTTCTGCAACAGTTCATGCATTCTTATTCATATAAAGGCACAGTCAGGAAAAAACTGTAATAAACCACAAAACTGCCATCATCCTTAAAAAAACTGATGCATATTTCATTTTGACATTTCTGAGTAAAAATTGTTTCATAGACATTTTTTTCAGTGTAGCAGATTAACATGCACATGACCATCAGACATGATTGTGGATTATTCCATGAGAAATACATGATACTAGAAAAAATAATGAAGTCTCAGGGACTGTAGATGTATATCAGCTGGCTGTACACCTCACACACTCACCTTCACCTCATAATACATGAAGCATAATGGAGGGCTGCTTATCCCACAGGGAATATCGTGTCTTACTTTGTGTTTCTGTCCTGCTGAGCCCCCTCTGCTCTCCTCTCTCTCTCTCTCTCTCTCTCTCTCTCTCTCTCTCTCTTTCTCTCGCTCACTCACTCACTCCCTTTCTCTTGACCTTGCCCAAGGTCACTTAGCGCTTTGCACAGTCCACTGTGGGAGGAGAAGTCAAACTTCAAACATATCTGCTTCAGTTTAAACAAACTGTTGATTGCTCTGGGTTTTGAGCATTAGTAGTATTCGTGAGAGATTTACATGTGTGGTCCTCTGTGGATTTTTCTTACCGTGCTTAAAAATGAGTCTTGTCCTTTGTGGTGACACAGTAATCTCATAAATCACTTAGAGGGAAAATCAGCATAAGAAGCTTGCAGCATATGTGCTTGTGGTGTTTACAGTTATGTGTGTGTATGAAGCCTGCTGGAGACGACGAATAAAAACACAGTGCCACTGTCATCGATTTTAAAGCTCTAGTGCTTCGGTTAATCCATCCTCATCCAGATAATTTGGAGTGCAGTTATTGTCATAAGAAGAATGTGCGATGGCTGGTTTGAGTGTGTAGTTTAGCGGTTTTGAAACATGTGAAAGTGTGTGGGTGGTCAGTGCTAACTGTGTTGCTGGACTGGACTGTGCCATTTGTGTTTGTGTTTGTTTGTGTACTAGTCTAGAACATAGTCTGTAGTCTGATTGTGGGTCGTTAAACGTTCTCAGTGCCACTTGTGTTTTGTGCGTCTGACTACTGATCTAATTAACAAATACAGACTTTGCTCACATTATTTGTTAGATGAAACAGTTTATCATCCCTGCTGAAAAAAACAGCTAAAAGTAGCCTAGACTGGGAGACCACCAGCTAAAACCAGCCTGACCAGCTAAAACCAGCTACTTCCAACTTAAAGCAGCTAAGACCTGCCAACCAGCCTAGGCTGGTTTTAGCTGTTTTCTTCAGCAAGGATGGAATTTAAAATAACTTTTAAACTAAAACAATTTTATTTTTAAGTAAATGTTAAATATTGGAATGTTTAAATGCTGAATATATGCTATAACCCCCACATTAAAGGGATGGTTCACCCAAAAATGAAAAATCTGTCATTAATTACTCACCCTCATGTCTTTCCAGACCTGTAAGACCTTCATTCATCTTTAAAACACAAATTAAGATTTTTTTGATGAAATCCGACAGCTTTCTGACCCTGCATAGACTGTAGGGATGGGCGAAATGGGCTTAAAAATTTATCACGATAATTTCTGGTATTTATTGCGATAACGATATCAGTGACGATAATTCATGGAAGCCCTGTTTCTTTAATAAAAATATTATCTTTCCTATTTTTGCCCAAAATAGAGTGCAGTGAGCATTACTGAGTACACACGTAATGACTGTTTAATTCACTGGAATGTGAATTAAATTGTTTGTACTTTCTGTACTGGAAGCTCCTAACATTAAGACGAATTCCTTGTGTGTAAAACACACTTGGCAATAAAGCTCTTTCTGATTCGGAAGCCGGAGGGCGCTCTTGCGCTGAAACTCCACACATGCTTTATAGCAGAAGTAACAAGGCTCAGACCGATTTTTGACGCACTGAACATTTTTGACCAAACCAGTTCCAGATTAGTGCTCCTCATTTAGCGATAGCACACAGAAATATATCAACAACTAGACTTTATCATTATTTTACCAGTGTACTGCAAACGATAAAATATTGCCCACAGGTAGTAAGAACGTTGTTAAAACCACTGTCCATGTGAACCATAATTTTATGAAGCTACGAGAATAGTTTTTGTGCACTTCATGATTTGGTATACATCACTAATCTGAATTTTGTAGATCTCTGTGGTGGCAAAATGTGATTTTCTAAGGATTCAGCAGTAATCTCTTTCCAATGAAGATATAAAACAAGTCTCCTGAAATGTTTTAGTACAAATGCCACTTTTTTTCCGTGTAACGTGATTGACATGAAGGGTTTCGACAGGCTGTGTTGTGATATTAGGATTGTATATTGCTGGAATTTGACCTAATTGACTGTGATGGCTCAGTTTAAAAATAAACCTTCCAGTGACCCAGAACTGTAAGGAAAATCTAACTACTGTATGTAGGTAATGAGAGTGTCTCTCCCATTCTCTCTCTCTGGCAAGATATAAAATGGAGTTTAATGAAACATTTATTAGAGACATATGAAGATGTAGCATGCGTACTGAAGCACAGTAGCAAAAGCAGCACTGATATATTGTACTGAAATAGTGAGACAAGTGCTTATATTTAGCCTCTGCCTGTAATAGTGCTTTAAAAAGAAACGATCATGCTGGTGTTATTCATGTTAGTGTTTTAAAATGCCTATGCATGACCAAATCATTTGTTGCTGTTGGATTTTGAAAACAATTGGCTTTCACATATGTGTTCACAGCCTGAGTTTGGTCAGGAAGCCACCGAGGAGCCAATGGGAGAAGGTCTCATGGACCCTGAGGGACAGACATACGACGACACTCAGCAGGTAAGAACATCAGTGCTCACGGGTGCATAAAACACACATCAGTCATGCGCACAAGTCCAAGTTTCAGATCCCAAGTTTCAGATTAGTTCAGTTCCAGAATAAAAATGTCTTGATAATTTAGTCAGTCGAAAAGAAAAAGGTTTTTGAGAAAAACATTCCAGGCTCTTTCCCCATATAGTGGACTTCAATTGGAGCCAACAGGTTGAAGGTCCAAACTGCTGTTTTAATGCAGCCTCGAAGGGCAAAGAAAGTCGAAATGTCCTTTACAAAAACAGGTAAAACAATGTCAGATAATTTTGATGATTTTGAGATGGACCTTTTTGAACTAAAGTCCATAGATGACGAACTAACTGTGCGTGACCTTATCAACGCGCGAAGTCATAGATGTGAATCGCAGAGCTAGTGCAAGATGAGCATTTGTGGTTAAAAAGCTTTTTTTCTTTTTAGAAAATGACAGACCGTTTCATTAGATAAGACTCTTATTCCTCAGCTGGGATCATGTAGAGCCTTTTGAACCTGCACTGAAACTACAATTTGGACCTTCAACCCCTTCATCTCTACTTACATGGAGAAAAATACTGGAATGTTTTCCTCAAAACCCTTACATTTTTTTCGACTATAGAAAGACATGAACATCTTGGATGACATGGGTGGTTTAGAATAAATAGCTTTCTATATGCTTCAGTGTAGTTTTATAAACCAGGACAGTTATTAATTGTTATTGATTAATGAATTAAAATTACTATAATAAATGTGATATAAGTCGGCAAGGGAAGAACCTCTAACACAAGCTACTGTTCAAAAGTTTGAATTTATTTTATTTTGTATTTATTATTATTTTTCCAGAAATTAATACTTTAATTCAGCAAGAATGCATCAACATTATCAAAAGTGACATTAAAGCCATTTATAATGTGATAATGTAACATAAATTACATTTAAAAATATTTGGAGTTCTGACAATATTATTTTTCATTATAATATTTTTCAGTATTACTGTTTTTACTGTATTTTTGATCAAATAGATGCAGTGCTAGAGAGCATAAGAGAGTACTTTCAAGAAGTACCTTACCAATTTTTCTCTCTTTATTTGCAATGCCATGAGAAAATAATACAGTTTCCTTGTAGGCGTAAAGAATTACGTTGTTCATCTTTAATTCTGGCATTGTTCTTGACAACTTGTTTTGTCTTTAAATTTAAATCAAATAATTTGAGTCAGAATGTCCTGTCCATTTTTTTTTATTTATTTGGTAACACTTTACAGTAAGGTTTATTGGTTAACATTAGTTAACTACATTAGTTAACATCAACTGAGAATGAACAATACTTCTACAGCATTTATTAATCTAATGCATTATTAAAATCACAAGCTGTGTCTGTTAACATTAGTTAATGCACTGTGAACTTACATGAATTAGCATGAAAAAGATGAATAAATATTGTAATAAATGTATTTTTCGTTGTTCGTTCAAGTCTGTGTACATTTTACAATTATACCCAGCTATCTGTACATTATACCTTACATAATTGTGTATGTGTATCCATGGTTGCAATATTATTAATTCTTTACAGAATGAAGTGTCTAATTTAACCCCAGACATTTTTAATACATGATTTTCTCAAAGGTGTGATCGGTACACACAGATATGGTGGGATTCCCTGTGTAGTATATTTCTGTTTTCTCCCCTTCCTCTATTGCTCCCTCCCCCTCCTTCTGTTTGCCTTCTTCTTACCTCACTGCCATGCTGAATCTGCCTGCATGGGAGTGGTGGTGACGTCCAAAAGCCCTGTTGCATTGTGGGTAGTGATGGAGGCTCCCCCTGCCCTAATGAGGAGATGGGCTCTTCCAGTAGATGCTCTCACACAGGGAGCCAGGGCCATCAGATAATGACACTGACATTTAAGATGTAGGGTATCTGCAGATGGCAGGTCTTCAGACCTTACTAATATAACTCCAGCATGATGTGCAATTATATTTATTAAACAAATCAGATGCTTATGATCTGAAAGCATCAGCTGCCACCTGCTGGGGGAAATAAGGCACTGCAACAGACCTCAAACAGAATCTATACAATGGGAAAAGTATTATGATGAGATGGGATAGTTCATCCAAAAATGAAAATTCTATCATTAATTACTCACCCTCATGCCGTTCCAAACCCGTAAGACCTTTGTTCATCTTCGGAACACAAATTAAGATATTTTGGATGAAATCCAAGAGTGGTACTCTCGTGAACACGCATCAAAGACTGACACGGAAGAGAAGAAATTGTTGAATGAAGTCGTTATTTTTGTTTTCTTTGCACACAAAAAGTATTCTCGTAGCTTTTTAATATTACGGTTGAACCACTGATGTCACATGGACTATTTTATCAATGTCCTTACTACCTTTCTGGGCCTTGAATGTGTTAGTTTCATTGCTGTCTATGCAAAGTCAGAAAGCTCTTGGATATTATCTAAAATATCTTAATTTGTATTCTGAAGATGAACGAAGGTCTTACGGGTTTGAAATTTTCATTTTTGAGTGAAATATCTCTTTAAACATCATATTCTAAAGAAATTGACTTTATTTGTGGGATCCCAATGTGTATATTAAAAATAATAGCAATAAATTTAAATATAACATTTTGTCTTAATATGTACCTCTGGGCTAATCTAAAGATAAAGGTTTGCGTCAAGTTTAACTCAAAAAGTACATAGTAGAAAAATATAAACATAAATCAAAGAGTTAAATAAAACAAAACTGGAAAAAATAGGGAAAATCCTTTTTTGCTTGTTTGCTGCAAAAAATAATTTGTAATCTTAGGTTTTCATATTAAAATGGGGCTTATTGGCTTCATTTGGTGATGAAAATACAACATTATATTGCTTTGTGTTTAGAAGTGGATGGTTAAAGATAAAAATGTCTTTAAGCTAAAAAATGTATTTAAACAGATATATAAAAAAAATAAGGAATTGATTTTGGTTACACTTTGGTGTCCTTGTTACAGGGTAATTATACATGTAAGTACTGAGTAATATTAATGAAGTACTATATGTTAGGATTAGGTTTGGCTTAGGGTTACTTGCATGTAATTATGCATAATTAATTCATGCCCCTTCATGTTTTTCACGTTTTATGTTGCTGCCTTATGGTAAAATGCTTTAAATTACTTTTTTCCCACATAACATAACACATCACTCCATACACCATAGTGACAAAGCACAAAACAGATTTGTGAAAACTCTGCAAATTAATTACAAGTAAAATACTGAAGTAAGTACATTGCATAAGTATTCATACCCTATTTTCAGTACTTCGTGAAGCAACTTTAAAGGAGAACTCCACTTCCAGAATAACAATTCACAAATAATTTACTCACCCCCTTGTCATCCAGGATGTTCATATGTTTATTTCGTAAAGAAATTATGTTTTTTGAGGAAAGCATTTCAGCATTTTTCTCCATATAATGGACTGATATGGTGCCCCGATTTTGAACTTCCAAAATGCAGTTTAAAATGCGGCTTCAAACGATCCCAGCCGAGAAAGAAGGGTCTTATCTAGCATAACGACAGTTTATATACTTTTTAATGCCAAACGCTCATCTTGTCTTGCTCTGCTTGAACTGTTTTTGTTCCGGTTCATGACAGTTAGGGTATGTCGAAAAACTCCCATCTCATGTTCTCCCTCAACTTTGAGGTTTTACCTTTTTTGTTAAGGGTGTTTGATCTTCTTTGCATGTTCACGTTGCAAAGACTGGGTCAGTACTTCTGCAGCGATGTAGGATGATTTTGAAATGATTTTTGAAGTTGAGGGAGAAAATACGATTGGAGTTTTTCAACATCTTGAGTCAGAATACACAGTTCATGGAGAAAGACAAGACGAGCGACTGAGATTAAGTATTTAAACTGTATAATTTTTATGAAAATAACCGATAGTTTCACTAGATGAGACCCTTCTTCCTCGGCTGGGATTGTTTAAAACCGCATTTGGGATCGTTTAAGGCTGCATTTAAACTGCATTTTGGAAGTTCAAAATCGGGGCACCATATCAGTCCATTATATAGAGAAAAATGCAGAAATTTTTTCCTCAAAAAACATAATTTCTTTATGACTGAAGAAAGAAAGACATGAACATCTTGGATGACAAGGGGGTGAGTACATTATATGTGAGTCTTTGTTTTGGAAGTAGACTTCTCCTTTAAGGTATGATGCGACAAGTTTTGCACATCTGCATTTGGCAATTATCTGCCATTTTTCGCCTCACCTCTTCACCTCTCAAGGTCTGTCAGCTTGGATGGCATCTGGCAGACATTTTCAGGTTTCTCCAGAAAGATTTGATTGCATTCAAAGCTCTGGTTGGGCCACTCAAGAACATTCACAGGGTTGTCTACAAGCCACTCTTGCTGTGTGCTTAGGGTCATTGTCCTGTTAGAATGTGAAACTTCTGCCCAGTCTAAGGTTCTGGGCTGGGTTTTCATTAAAGCTATAACAGTATTTTGGTGCATTGAGCTTTCCTTCTACTCTGATGAGTCCCTCAGTCCCTGCAGCTGAAAAACAGCCCAACAGCATGAGGCTACTGTCACCACACTTTATTTTTGGAATGGTACTCTACAGGTGATAAGCAGTGCCTGGTTTCCTCCAGACATTATGCTTGGAATTGAGGTTCATCAGACCAGAGAATCTTGTTTCTCACAGTTTGAGGGTCCTTTAGATGCTGTTTTGCATATTCCAAGTGTGTTTTCATGTGTCTTCACTGAAGAGAGGAAGAGAGGTTTGGCCACACCGCCATAAAGACCGGATTGGTGGAGTGTTGCAGTGATGTTTGTCCTTCTGTAAGTTTCTCCCATCTGCTTGACTGCAGTGACCATCAGCTTCTTGGTCACCAGTCTAACCAAGCCCCTTCTCCATCAATTGCTCAGTTGGCCAGGAGGCCATCTCTAGGAAGAGTCCTAGTTGTTCCAAGCTTCTTCCATTATGGATAATGGAGGCTACATGCTTCTATGAACCTTCAATGCAGCAAAAAAAAAATTCTGAACTCTTCCCCAGATCTGTGCCTTGACACAATCCTGTCTCTGACCTCTACAGGGAGTTCTTTTGACCTTAGGGCTTGGTTTTTGCTCTGATATGCATTTTTTAGTGGTTAGACCTTTTGTTGAGTGGTTTGTACCTTTCAAATCTCACTCATTTAAATGAATTTGCCACAGGCTAACTCCACTCGAAGTTTAGTAACATCTACAAGCAATATGAATGCTCCTGAGCTAAATTTCAACTGTCCCAGAATAGAAATAAAAATAGAATAGAAGTAAAAATACTTACGCAAAGAAATCATTACAGTTTATTTATATATATATATATATATATATATATATATATATAAATCTGCAAAGTTGTTACAAACCTGTTTTGTCTTGTCAATATAGTGTATGGAATGTAGATTAAAATGGAAAAAAGGTAATTTAAAGCAGTTTAACATAAGGCTGCAACATAACAAAACGTAAAAAAACATTTAAAAAAATTATATATACATATATATATATATATATATATATATATATATATATATATATAATCATATCTTTATTTATTTTGTGGGAACATTTTATTACTTATGACGTGAAGCGTATTATCTGGACAGTGTTGGATTTATGTGGATTTTACAAAAAATAAATAAACATTTTTCTGTTTCTGCTCACAGGACAACCAAGATTATGAGCCGGAGGCGTAAACTTCACATTCCAAGTCCAAGTCCAGCCAGCAGCACAAAAAGTTTATATCAATAACAAGTACAAATCCTAAACACAATAAACCCTGTTGCAAAAAAAAAAAAGAAAAAGAAAAAAAAAAGAAAAAAAGACAGAAAACATAAATATATATTCCAGTTAATCCTGCCGAGAAATGTTCTTCCTATCAGATATATACTTTTATTATGATCTATTGTAAATGTCATGTACTGACGGTAACGTGTTGGATGTAGCTCTATGCTGACTGCCGGAGGGCGCCCTGTCTCGTTTCCTTGCCTCCCTCCCAATGAAACGAGACCTGCCCTTCCCATTGTGACTCTTTGTACTTGTGTACCTGCATTTCTATATGTGTAATAGATGTTTCAGATCTTCCAATGGCATATTGGGGGTTAAAATATCTTCGGGTAAATATGATATTATATATAGCTGTGTGCAATGCCTGTTTGTGGGGTTTTACTTTCATTTTTAATTTCATATTAAAGCAAGCTATTTATTTAATGTTTTTGAAGTAAGAGTTTTATACGTTGTAACTTTATAGTTGCTTGTGATATCATTCCAGTGGATTCTTTGTTAGAATTGGGCAAATTTGTATCTGTGTGTATGTATGCGTTTGTGTACTGGAGATTTTACAGTTAGTGTAAATGTGTCTTGAAATGTTTATGGATGTCAGGTCAATATGTGCTTTACAATGCTGGAAATGTCAATATATAGGTTTCTGTGTCATTCAAGACAAGTGAATCCTCTGTAAATAAAGAAAACAAACAAAAAATCTCCTTGGTCCTCTTTTTCATTCTTTCTTTACCTTTAACACTTTCACGTACTAGATTTACAGCACCGGATAAAAGTCACACATAAACAATGTCAAAACAAGTGTTTATAATATGTATTTCGTTATGCACCTTATTTTTTGCCATTTGTACATTTTATGGATCTGGCTTCCTGTCTCATCCGCATACAAAACAGTTCGTTTTTCTGCATGATATTGCAGATAGGTGTGTCTTACCACATTATTTTAATGCGTTAACTTAATTATGAACAAACTGCTTTATAGTGCAAACTGTTTTACCTTCTACTTCGTTGTTATTCTTCTCGTTATTACCGCTAATGAACCGGAAGTCTCGCCTATAGACTTACTTCCGCGTTGAAGAATACGGTGGATACAGTACTATACAAAGAGACATATATTTTAAATCTGCTGCCGGACAAAATTACACGCAGAGAAACTAACAGAGGGAGTGACGTCCTCGCTTCTGTCCTCTCCCGTGTCTCTTATCAACAGGATGTCTGGCTGTGTCTCCAGAACGGAACATACTGCTCTACAGACATGCTGAGCCCAGCAGAATGAGTGCGGTGCCACAGCTCAATAGCTGGCATACCTGTATAAGCCGGCCACCATTGACGGATTAGCATGTGCAATCACAGGGGAATGTGGTGCCCTCCGGCAGCAGAGGGTATTTAAGGGCCCCCGCTGACAGCGTCCCGCTTACGCCGGGCCGGTAGGACTGTGGGTGTACGTGCTCAGTATCATGGCTTCCTTTAAGAAGTCTCTGGAGGGGCTGAAGAACACAACACAGTCAGCCACTAAAGGCGTCACTGACAGTACAGGTACTAACGGTCGCATGCTGCTCATCTGGGCTTGCGTTTGTATATTTGGTAAAATATATATTTTTTTTTAGTTTTGGAGGGAACAGTCGTCTACTATAACCCACGGAGGGATTTTAAAAAACTTTGTCCAACAAAATGTTTTAATTTATTTTAACATTAAATACATTTCATCATTTTAGATTTTTATTTGCTTTATTTGAATTTTGTCATGTCTGTTTTTTATTATTATTATTATTATTATTATTATTATTATTTTTAACTGTACTTGTAATGATTTTTTAAAATGTTTTACATAGACAAAATGGTTGTTGTGTATTTTTAAGATTTTACTTATTTAAAAAAATTTCATCAAGTTAAACTAAGCAAATGAGTAAACAGTATTTGAGTAACTTTTGTATAATATTGTGAATTCAAAATTAATTAATTAATTAAAATTAATTTTAAAGTGCTGTTACTTTAACTGAAACGATTATGTTACAACTGAAAAGTATTTATTTTTTTATCTGTCTGTTTATTTGTATTGACGCTTACTGTGTTATTATTGTTATCATGTTACAAGTTGTAATATATTTATAAATATTATTAGTGATGTTTTATGTATGCCATATACACTGCCGTTTGAAAGTTTTTGATTAGTAAGTCTTTTCTGCTCATCTAGGCTTCATTAATTTGATTAAAAGTACAAATTTTAACTTTTATTTTAAATTGCAATTTAAAATAGTGATTTTCTACTTTAATATACTTTAAAATATAATTTATTCCTGTGATACAAATCTGAATTGTTAGCATCATTACTCCAGTCTTCAGTGTCACATGATCCTTCAGAAATCGTTCTAATATGCTGATTTATTATCAGTGTTGGAAACAGTTGTGCAGCTTAATTTTTTATTATTTATTTATTTATTTATTTGGAACCTGTGAAACTTTTTCAGCATTCTTTGATGAATAAAACGTTAAAAGAATAGCATTTATTAAAAATAGAAATCTTTTGTAAACAATATACAGTACTATTCAGAGTTTGTGGCCAGTATTTTTTTTTCTAATACTTATACTTTTAATCATCAAAGTTGTATTAAATTGATTAAAAAGTGATAGTAAAGACTTATAATGTTAAAAATGATTTCTGTTTTGAATAAATGCTGCTCTTTTACATTCTTTTAATTCATCAAATAATCCTGAAAAAATACAGGTTCCAAAAAAGAAAAAAAAATGACAACTGAACTAAAATAGAAAAGTGTTATTTTAAATTGCAATAATATTTCATAATATAACTTTTTTTTGTATTTTTGATAAAATAAATGGAACTTTGATGAGCATAAGAGACTTCTTTAAAAATCTTTAAAAAATCTTACTGATCCCAAATTATATATATTTATATAAGCATATTATTTAATTATTGATGTGGTAAGTGAATATAGTAAAAAAAAAATTAAATTTTTTGGTACTGCTTTTTAGAGAACTTTGTCAGTATGTGTGAAGAACAACCAGCATTTTTGATCGTTATTTCAGTTCAGGCAGCGCAAGATGTCGTGCAGCAGGTGGCAGAGTCCTCCAAAGAAACCACCAGTGCAGGTAAGAGAAAGAGTCTGTTAAATACATCTGCACAAAGATAAAGATACACTTAAATGTGGATGTGTGTGATTTCTCAGCTTTTTAGTGTATGCAAATCATTCACAATCGTGTTGTACACACTGAGAATATACCATGCATAATTTATGCCTACCATTGTCTTAATGTCCTCAATCTAAAATGCGATTGCATTGTTTTCCCTATCCCTATCTTTGTATGTTGCACCATGAAAAATATGCAAATGCATCCCTAAAGGAACTCTCTCTCTCTTTCTCTTTCTCTGTCTGTGTCTGTCTCTGTCTCTCTGTATGTGTATATATACAAACAGCTGCTGAGGAGGCGTCCAGACAAACACAGTCTGCTATAGGCACAGCTGCAGAGAAAGCATCAGACACCATTAAGGAGTTCGGACACAAATTGAGTTCCAAATAAACTCTGTTATCAGAACAGATTCAATCGTAAAAAAGAAATTGTATAGCAACTTTGTAAATGTACCAGCCTGATTTCCAATGCAGATTATTTCATAAAGATTTCATTTCAGTTTAACTGTTGATCATCCTATATTCCAAAAGTCTGTTCAAAGATGCTTGTGCTTTGAAAATACACGATACATTCCGTTCAGCTGCTGCCGTGTCTGTTTATAGCCAGCCTACGTGCTTTTCTGTTCTAGTGAAATAAGATGTGAGGATGTAGAGTATGCAAGAACACGTCCACTTTCTTAGTAAAAACCCCTATTATTATTATTCTCAGCTCCCACGTCACCGAAGAGGGGGGAAATCAGTTATATGTTGCTATGGCAACATAACACAGATAGACCACAGTGAAAGAACTTTCATTCAAAAGTGCCTTAGGGCAGATCCTGCTATTCAGTATTCCTGTGGATGTCAAGAGATGATGCTTTTGATTACGAACAATAACCCCTTAAATAACTTACCACATGTTGGCTGCTACTCACCTACTTGGGCATCCTGTTTCAAATGCTCTGCACAGCTTAAAATCAGTGTTTAACAGTGTAATTAAATTCAAATGCAACAGAATTACAATAAGTTTATTATAGTTGAAATTTAAAGATGAAACAAGCGTAGCTGATGTTTTCATTATGGATGCATTAGCCATATAGATTAACTCGCTATATATTTCATGCATGGATAGCTGCTGAGAATGAGCTCTCACCCTTAAAATCAATGTGTGGAATATTTCCTGCAAAGTTCAGGAGCAGATATGCTTTGCATCAGGCACTTTATGTCAAACCTGCCGTAGGAGCAGCTGCTGAGCCCATAATACCTTATTACATGCGTTGTCAGGTGTTGAACTTGGTATGATTTCAGCCAGTTGCAAGAAAAATGTATAGGGTCCTTATCAGTTCCTTCAAAATGCAAAATCCAGTGTTTATTTTGCATTTATGGCATGCAAATTTGAGAACAATTTTCACACGATGCCAGAATGTGTAGGCGGGGAAAACATTCCAGGATTTTTCTCCATATAGTGGACTTCTGTGGTAGCCAGTAGGTTGAAGGTCCAAATTGCAGTTTCAATGCAGATTTCCTCAAAAAACATAATTTATTTTCAACTGAAGAAAGAAAGAAATGAACATCTTGGATGACATGGGAGTGAATAAATTATTAGGAAATTTTTATTCTGGAAGTGAACTAATCCTTTAAAAATTGCAAATCACACACACAATGCACATTTTCTGCAGTGTTATGTTTAACTATGCAAATAAGGCATTAACTAATTAAATATACTAATTATTATATTCATTAATTTGCATACATTTCTTGAACAGAAATCTGAACACTGGATAAAGCCAGATTCAAAATTCTTGTTTCATTGTTGACATACACTACCAGTCAAAAACTGAACAGTAAGATTTTTTATGTTTTTTAAATTAGTCTCTTCTGTTTACCAAGCCTGCATTTATTTGATCCAAAGTACAGCAAAAACAGTAAAAAAATGAAATATTTAACTAATTTAAATAACTGTTTTCTATTTGAATATGTTTAAAAATATAATATAATTCTGTGATTTCAAAGCTGAATTTTTAGGATCATTACTCCAGTCACATGATCCTTCAGAAATCATTATTCAGTATTTTGCTGCTCAAAAAACATTTATTATTATTTTTATTAGTTGTAGTAGTAGTAGTAGTATGTTGAAAACAGCTGAGTTTAATTTTTTGTTTATTCTTTGATGAATAGAAAGTTCAGAAGAACAGCATTTATCTGAAATAGAATTTTTTTGTAACATTAAAAAATGTCTTTGTCACCACATTTGATCAATTTAAAACATCCTTGCTAAATAAAATTATTTATTTGTATTATAAATATTCTGACTCCAAGCTTTTAAATGGTATAGTGTATTTGAGATAAATGCTGATCATCAAAGATGAATAGAAAAAATGTGCTCAAAAAATGTGCTCAGTTGTGCTTTAAATATTGATAATATTAATAATAAAAAATGTTTCTTGAACAGCAAATCAACATATTAGAATGATTTATGAAAGATGTGACACTGAACACTGGAGTAATGATGTTGAAAATTTAGCTTTGATCACAGGAATAAATTATATTTTAAAATATATTCAAATAGGGAACAAAATTGTGCTGTTTTGCTGTACTTTGGGTCAAATAAATGCAGGCTTAGTGAGCAAAAGAGACTTCTTTAAAAAAAAAACATTAAAAATCTTAATGTTCAAAAACTTCTGACTTGTAGTGTATTAGAGTCAAAGGTAAAGATTTTTCTTTTTATCACTCTATAAATCAGAAAATACTATCAACCGCCAAATAAAACAAAAATTAAAATTTTAACTTTTTAATATTCTATAAAATAAAGAAAATTGTATATGCTCAAATCCAAGTTTCCTGGCTCAGTGCACCGCATTAAAAAAACACATACCAAAAAAAATAAACAAATAAATGTAATTTTGTATGTTTTCTTTCCAATTGATTCCTTAGGCCAAAATCTCAAAATTGACTGATGCATAAAAAACAGTTTTTGCTTGTAGTGTCTCGATTTAAATAATTCTGTTGTATATTGTCCGTATAAGCAGTCAATATGTACCCATTAGTGTTCATGTCTATGGTAGACGCAAATGTCAAACAGTTTCATCCTGAGGAAAGGTTTCTCACCGCGACTTAATTTACAGTTGATCTCCAGCACTTTTGGCCCTCTCCCCCGTATTCTCCACCTCCACATCCCCATCATCTTTACATCCCTATCCACCTCCTCCTCCTCCTCATCATTTGCCTGCAATGACAGGCAGCATTCTTGTTTTCAGAATATGTGTTGTCTGAACACCCCCCCACCATTACCATGAACACAGTCACTC